>CM068348.1:1677500-1845000 GCA_034769755.1 Odontamblyopus lacepedii
CAACATGAAGAACCTGAGATACGTTTTTAGTCCCATACGACACAAGCTGGACTCCTGCAGCTTTGAGTCATGTTAGAATTCTGTTTTCTCCTCAAAAACACACCTGGAGTTGTGTTTATTTCATTCAAACGTTTGACTAACTCCTTTTCATCAGTCTGTCAAACTCTCCAGAGCCCAAAGTGCCCTGTTCCACCTCGTGATGTCATGAAGTGGCAGTTTTCAGCTCCTTTTCCCGTCAGTTCAGTGGAGGCTGTGCAGAAGAATCTTATCGTCGTATTGTTCGTACCTATTATTACGCCGGGCACATTCTTTCGGGGTGACGCTGCGGCGGGGCAGGGCCCGGGTTTACCCATGTGTCATAATAACACAGGGATCTGCCTTTTCGTGCCCTCGGGCAACGCATTTAGACACAAGCGGGACAATAAAACCTGGAGGAGTGAGACACCAGGGAGTGGTTTGTACAGCGAACAATGAAGCCACAGGTCGACGGGGAGGAAATCAGAGAACGAACGACGGGCTTAATACAGGCACGGAGATGTTTTTCATTTATATTTATTCATCTGACCCGTGTTTAGGAGCAGAGGGACCCAGATCTGTTTTAGAGGGACCATAGTCCGTATATACGAGTGGACTAAGCTAACCCGTTAGCCGCCGTGTGCCAAACAGGAAGTGCTCCAGGAGGCTCTTGGGGCTCCTTCACATTAGGATCTTCTCGTCCCTCTGTCTGTACCTGCTGCTCTGAGCCTCGTCATTCTGGACTTAAACTGTTCGTCTGAAGCCGCCACACAGGATCCTGAACTTTTCATTTCTCTGTTTTGTTCCTAAATCAAGATCTGAACAGAAATAACGGACCAATCAGACGCCTTCATTCCCCGAGGCCCCTCCCCCCTAGCGTTAGCGACAGGTTTGATTGACAGCTCGTTTCGTTGCTAAGTAAGTTCCCTTCCCGCTTTCCCCCGAGTGACGATTTCTGAAATGAAATGACAAAATATCACAATATCTAATGTGACTAGAATCTGAATGAGCCGAATTTAACGAGCAGAAAGTAAAGAGAATTTGGTGTTAAAACAGCCTCGAAACAGCAGACAATGATATGAAACATTTTATTCCGTTTGTGCTGTGACAATTTCAATTTATACAAGTATATTTCTAAAATTATTAATTTAAAAATTATGTGACATCAAAAAACACAAAACAGCACAAGCTAAATACAAATGTTTCCTATAATTTTCTGCTGTTCTGAGGCTGTTTTAACATTTTGAGGGGCTGGACGACGTCATCAGCCCAAAATAAAACTGCAAATATCTTAAAAACCAGAATCGCACAAATGAAACTTTTTCCAGCACCAAAGAGCATAAACAAAACCGAACGACTGACTCCATTTTGGCCGTTTTCGAGCATTTTAAAGCACAAATTCTTGACATAGTTTTTGTGCAGGTTTGTGTTTGATGCTTCACGCAGGTTGAGCCGTTCACTCCCGAACAGAAGACATTTTGCGTCTTGGAATTTCCTCCACGACGGCTCCAAGACTGTGCAGCTTCAGAGCAACATTTGGAAAAAAAAAATCACCAATGGCCAACAAATCTGGACCAAAACCGTGCAGAGGAAGGAGCTTCTGCAGGAGGATCTGGACCAACGTCAACATCAGAAGAGAAAACAGAACTTACATAAAACATTCAATATAAAATCTTGATCTGTTTCTGTACATTCTGTGAAAATCTGAGGTGATTTCAACAAGAATTTCCTAAATCATTGTCCTGTGAAATGACGTCAGAGTTTTTGGGACTCCCTGTATAAAAAAAGACCAAAACTGAGAGAAATAATAATAAAAACATAAACTGCACCACTTAAATTACTCATGGGAAAACTGCAGATATAAATCAGGACTTAAACCAGGACTAAATCCAGGACTTAAACCAGGACTAAACCCGGACTCTGGCCCATTCTGCGCATTAATCCCACAGTATTTGTGTCCATATTAAATATCTGTTTCCCATGTGCGTGTGACAGGTGCAGTCTGAGGCCACTTCAGGGACTCTCTGGAAACCGGAGCGTTCCGCAGAGATGTGTGAACGGGGACTGTGATCTGGGACACTTCTGACAGCTCGGAGATTTCTGTATCGTACGGAATTTCGATACGGAGGTGGGGCTTTTATTTCTGTGGGATATCGACTCCGAACACATATTCCCCGTGTAACTTTTATTGTTCTGGAGCAGGTGGGACTCGTGTGCACTTCAGGGACCCTGCGTTCGGTCTGTGGTCTGAGCGAGGCCTTCAGGGACCCTGCGTTCGGTCTGTGGTCTGAGCGAGGCCTTCAGGGACCCTGCGTTCGGTCTGTGGTCTGAGCGAGGCCTTCAGGGACCCTGCGTTCGGTCTGTGGTCTGAGCGAGGCCTTCAGGGACCCTGCGTTCGGTCTGGGGTCTGAGCGAGGCCTTCAGGGACCCTGCGTTCGGTCTGTGGTCTGTGCGAGGCCTTCAGGGACCCTGCGTTCGGTCTGTGGTCTGAGCGAGGCCTTCAGGGACCCTGCGTTCGGTCTGTGGTCTGAGCGAGGCCTTCAGGGACCCTGTGTTCGGTCTGGGGTCTGAGCGAGGCCTTCAGGGACCCTGCGTTCGGTCTGGGGTCTGAGCGAGGCCTTCAGGGACCCTGCGTTCGGTCTGGGGTCTGAGCGAGGCCTTCAGGGACCCTGCGTTCGATCTGGGGTCTGAGCGAGGCCTTCAGGGACCCTGCGTTCGGTCTGTGGTCTGAGCGAGGCCTTCAGGGACCCTGCGTTCGGTCTGTGGTCTGAGCGAGGCCTTCAGGGACCCTGAGTTCAGTCTGGGGTCTGAGCGAGGCCTTCAGGGACCCTGCGATGTCCTGAGCATCGGCCTGTCGCGGTTTGTAGTTGAATTCCCAGCTGCTCAAAGGCACCGAAGCCACAAGCAAATCGATCACACTCCGAAGAGAGACGCACATGCCCCACATTCCTCCGGTCTGGACTCTGGTCTGGACTCTGGTCTGGACTCTGGTCTGGACTCTGGTCTGGACTCTGGTCTGGTCCCTGGTCTGGTCCCTGGTCTGGTCCCTGGTCTGGTCCCTGGTCTGGACTCTGGTCTGGACTCTGGTCTGGACTCTGGTCTGGACTCTGGTCTGGACTCTGGTCCATGATCTGGTCTGAGGTCTGGTCAATGGTCTGATACCTAGTCTAATCTCTGGTTTAGTCCCTGGTCCTTGGTCTGGTCTCTGGTCTAGTCTCTGGTCTCTGGTCTCTGGTCTCTGGTCTCTGGTCTCTGGTCTCTGGTCTCTGGTCTGGTCTCTGGTCTGGTCTCTGGTCTCGGACTCTGGTCTGGTCTCTGGTCTCGGACTCTGGTCTGGAGTCTGGTCTGGATTAGTCTCTGGTCCATGATCTGGTCTGTGGTCTGGTCAATGGTCTGATACATAGTCTAATCTCTGGTCTAGTCTCTGGTCTGGTCTCTGGTCTAGTCTCTGGTCTGGTCTCTGGTCTCTGGTCTCTGGTCTCTGGTCTCTGGTCTAGTCTCTGGTCTGGTCTCTGGTCTGGTCTCTGGTCTCTGGTCTCTGGTCTCTGGTCTCTGGTCTAGTCTCTGGTCTGGTCTCTGGTCTGGTCTCTGGTCTCTGGTCTCTGGTCTCTGGTCTCTGGTCTCTGGTCTCTGGTCTCTGGTCTCTGGTCTCTGGTCTGGTCTCTGGTCTGGTCTCTGGTCTGGTCTCTGGTCTGGTCTCTGGTCTGGTCTCTGGTCTCTGGTCTCTGGTGTCTGGTCTCTGGTCTCTGGTCTCTGGTCTCTGGTCTCTGGTCTCTGGTCTCTGGTCTAGTCTCTGGTCTGGTCTCTGGTCTGGTCTCTGGTCTCTGGTCTCTGGTCTAGTCTCTGGTCTCTGGTCTCTGGTCTCTGGTCTCTGGTCTCTGGTCTCTGGTCTGGTCTCTGGTCTCTGGTCTGGTCTCTGGTCTCTGGTCTCTGGTCTCTGGTCTCTGGTCTCTGGTCTCTGGTCTGGTCTCTGGTCTCTGGTCTCTGGTCTCTGGTCTCTGGTCTGGTCTCTGGTCTCTGGTCTCTGGTCTCTGGTCTCTGGTCTCTGGTCTCTGGTCTCTGGTCTCTGGTCTGGTCTCTGGTCTCTGGTCTCTGGTCTCTGGTCTCCTCTACATTTGTCCCGTTCTTCAGTCTCGGGGCTAAACCTGTCAGGGGCCGTGGTCCAGATCTGAGCCTGGACCTGGGTCTAAGTCTGAGCCTGGACCTGGGTCTAAGTCTGAGCCTGGACCTGGGTCTAAGTCTGAGCCTGGACCCGGGTCTAAGTCTGAGCCTGGACCCGGATTTTTGTGGATACTTTGGGTAAACCCGAGGCCCAAACGTGACCGCACAGAAACACGGAACAAACAAACGCGTAAAGTTCAGATTGTGAAAAACAAACAGTTGCGTCAGAGTCGTTCCTGAAACTGCAAAACACCTCGTGCCTCAAACTGCACCGTCCCAAACCACTGAGCTCTACCCGTTTCCACGGAGACGCCGCTGATCAGGCCGGGGGTGTCCTGCCTGCGCGCCTATGGTGGAATGTTCAGCGGTTACTACGTGGTAACGGGGTTTATTTTGTACCATCACACTGCAAAAAACTAAATCTAGTCAGAAACGTTGGAAAGTTTTACCATGAGTCGAGTAAATTTCACTTGAAAAATAAAATGATCTGCAGTGGAGCAACACTACACTTAAAATAAGAAAAACAACAACTTTTCACACTGAAAATAATTAAGAATTAAGAGAAAAACACTTATTCCACAGCAGATCATTTCACTTGTCAAGATGAATCGACTCAAATGAGGTAAAATGTTCTTAATTTAAGTCATTTAATTTACCTGCATATTGTTTTTTCCAGTGCGTAAATGCTCAAATTTTGCGTCTCCTTTAACATTATTATGAGCTGTACGACCAGAAACGAATGAAACTAAAAACTAAAACGTTTCAGCACCAACGCACAAAAGAAACCGTCACGAACAGGGAGGTTAATACACACTTTTCTTTTTCTCGCTCCTTTTTCAGAAATGTGCTTTTCTGCTGATTGAAATAAGTTTGTGATGATTGTTTCTCTCTCGGCACAAACTCGAAATAAAAACAAATCCATCAGAAACACGACGAACACGTTTGCAAAAACAACCAAAAAGTTTGAAGAGTTTCTAAAAAAAACCCAGCACAAATTCAACAAAAATAAAAACGGTCGGCAAATGTCGGCGGGTTTGTGAAAAAACCAATATTCAGGTAACTTAAAAGGACTTAAATTAAGAACATTTTACTTTATTTGAGTCGAGTCAACTTGAGTAAAATGATCGGCCGGAGGAATAAGTGTTTTTCTCTTAATTCAAGCAACATTTGATTTTATTTCTTAATTTTATTTCTTATTTTAAGTGCAAAAACTCTTGTTCCATCGGCAGATCGTTTTGCTTTTAATTTAATTTTAATAAACCTTTCTTAATTCAAGTCACCTCAGCACGGCGAGATTTTAGTTTTTGCGTTACGTTTTCTGAATCGTCGTCTCATTTTCGACACTTTACGGCTCCAATTTGAACATTTCAGTTGTAAATGTCTCTGATCTGACCAAGATTTTAAAACGTATATCAGGTTATTCATCTTATTTTCAGATTTATTATCGACTCGTATCGTTCTGAGCCGCTTCGTTCTCGTTTTAAGGTCATTTATTTGAAGAGAACTTGTCCAGTGAAATGATCTGTCCCTGCAACCAGTTCATTTCACTAGTTGAAAGTCATTTTCTGATAGATTTAAGTGTTTAGATCGTACATTCTGATCAAGCTTTTCTGCAGCGCGTTTGAGAGACTTGAGCTCCAGACAGAGCAGTGCCTACGGTTAGCATCACAGCTCCAGGGAACGTGGGGAAAGCAGTTTAGAGTTTTATTTTCTGTAAGAGACATAAGAAAAACACCGGATGTTTTTCAGTTCCGTCACAGATTTCCACGACAGAAGCAGGCGGCAAACCCGACCCTGGAAAAGTTCCGCGGTGCAGCTTTAATCCGGAGCGCCCGCCACATTCCCGCGAGTCCGTCTGTTTGTTTTTCTTGCCCAAACTGGACTTCCCTGAATAACTCCCGTTTCCTTTTAAAGTGAATCTGAAAAGCCAAAATGAGTGAGCGGAGCCGCGGCCACATCAGCACTTTGTCATTAAGAACCAAACGCTGCAATTAATTTATGCACAAAAACAACAACTCTGAGCCACGACTCAGGAAACGGACAAACTGCTGCAGAACGGAACAGACGGAGGCAGATTTTATCATTCGACTTTTCAGGTTTTTTACACTTTATTTCTCTTGGTTTAGTTCTTGTTTTTTTCAATATGCTGAATGAGGCTGGTCTGGTCTCTGGTCTAGTCTAGTCTCTAGTCTCTAGTCTCTAGTCTCTAGTCTCTGGTCTCTGGTCTAGTCTCTGGTCTGGTCTCTGGTCTGGTCTCTGGTCTAGTCTAGTCTCTAGTCTCTAGTCTCTAGTCTCTAGTCTCTAGTCTCTGGTCTCTGGTCTCTGGTCTGGTCTCTGGTCTCTGGTCTAGTCTCTGGTCTGGTCTCTGGTCTGGTCTCTGGTCTAGTCTAGTCTCTAGTCTCTAGTCTCTAGTCTCTAGTCTCTAGTCTCTGGTCTCTGGTCTCTGGTCTCTGGTCTCTGGTCTGGTCTCTGGTCTCTGGTCTCTGGTCTCTGGTCTCTGGTCTAGTCTCTAGTCTCTGGTCTCTGGTCTCTGGTCTGGTCTCTGGTCTCTGGTCTCTGGTCTCTGGTCTCTAGTCTCTGGTCTCTGGTCTCTGGTCTCTGGTCTCTGGTGTCTGGTCTCTGGTCTGGTCTCTGGTCTGGTCTCTGGTCTGGTCTCTAGTCTCTGGTCTCTGGTCTCTGGTCTCTGGTCTGGTCTCTGGTCTCTGGTCTCTGGTCTCTGGTCTCTAGTCTCTGGTCTCTGGTCTCTGGTCTCTGGTCTCTGGTGTCTGGTCTCTGGTCTGGTCTCTGGTCTGGTCTCTGGTCTGGTCTCTAGTCTCTGGTCTCCTCTACATTTGTCCCGTTCTTCAGTCTCAGGGTTAAACCTGTCAGGGGCCGTGGTCCAGATCTGAGCCTGGACCCGGGTCTAAGTCTGAGCCTGGACCCGGGTCTGAGTCTGAGCCTGGACCCGGATAAAGTTCCAGATCACCTCAATAAAAACACTAAATCAGGTTTTATCCTCCAAAAGATGATTTAGGAGGAAATATGGAAGAAAAAGGAGCCGTTTTAGTGAAGTTTCCTGGAAATTGACAAATTTTGAGTTGACTCGCGTTTTAAAGTGACTTTTTATGGACTTTCTAAGTAGTTTTTATGCGAGTTTCAGTTTGTGTTTGCAAAATAAAATGACAAATGATTCAAATCCGTGTTATTTATTTGGTTCGCTGTGTTAGACTATCGGTGTCTTGAGCAAACTCTGAATATAATAATAATTTGCATAAAATTTGGACCCAAATATTTTGGACAGATGTGGAAGCAAATGCAGGATCTGATCTAGAGAATCTAAAACAAACTGTTGTTGGAGGATCCTGTGCTAAATAAGAGAAATGCATTTTCCCTTAGACTGGTTCTGGTTCTGATTTTAATATCACTGGAAAAAAAAACAACAACAATATCTTGGTAATTTAAAATGACTTAAAAAACGTTTTACTTTATTTGAGCAGATTCAACTTCACAAGTGAAATAATCTGCAGTGGAATAAGTGTTTTCCTCTTCATTCAAGCAACGTTTGATTTTGTTTCTTATTTTCAGTGCAAAACGTTGTTCTTTTCCTCATTTTGTAAACTGAGACAGTGTCTGTGGCAAAGTGAAACATTAGACGAAAACATTTATGACTAATTTTAGTTAAATTAAGACGCTAAACCAGAAATCAATTGTGAAAAGTAAATATATTTTTTGTAAAAAGGGGCGGAAAATATAAGATGTGTTCTTCTCTCTGCTCCTTTTCATTCTGATATTGTACTGTCCTGTAAAACAAAACAAAAGCCTTTTCTTTTATAATGAATGAAATAAAATAAATTAAAAAAAAATAAAAATTTAAGGAGAAAAAGTCTTGTTCCACTGCAGATCCTTTTACTTGTCAAGTAAAATTTACTCAAATCCTGGTAAAACTTTCTTAACTTGACTTGATTTTGTTTTTTTTTGCCATGTTTAGCTTTAAGTATCGGCCAGTACCCGATATTGACCCGATATTAACCGATACCAGTGCAGAGACCGAAAACAGTATTTATTTCCTTTAGACAAAAGTAAAACAAGAGGAAACTGATCCCTGTGTTGTGTGTAGTTCTTTATCTTTCAGGTCCCCACAGAACAGCTTCTCACAAATACAAATTCAACATTATGAGACTTTCTGGGCCGATTAAGACAAGTAAATAGTCTCATATGTTCAGTCAGGACATCAGCTGAACCGATATTTGGAAACCAGGATCCGATACAGCGAATCTTTCAGTTTTGGTGCCGATATCCGATACCAGTACTGGCTCAATGCGTCACTAAGGCCTGAGAACTGCTGTAACCCCGTTTCAGAGACGTTTCAGCCCTGGTTTAGTCCGAGTTTGCGGTAATTTAGATTTAGCTCGATTTCTCCTGGTGTCGCGTGAACATTTCTCTCACACGTTTAAACAAACAGCGTTCGCCGTCATCGTAAACGTCTCTCAGATCACGTGTTTTTCCGCAGTCTGCAGATACGTGGACGTTCGCCGGGTTTTACTTAAGCTTCGGAGAGGTCAGAAGTCAAAGGTCAATTGGAAGAAAGTCGGACTTTAAACAGAGCCGGAGTTATGAGACTAAAACACGTGTGATTTAGAGGAGGACCACCCAGAACTGAAGATCAACACGTCAGGGCTGAAACCCATCGGAGACGTCCACAAGGGAATCTACACAAACTACTTAGGGGCGAAAAAATAGACAATTAGCTTAGAGGTAACTGACATCTGACCTTCTCCTCTGCATCTTCTGCTCCCTAAGACCTTCTCCTCTGCATCTTCTACTCCCTAAGACCTTCTCCTCTGCATCTTGTACTCCCCAAGACCTTCTCCTCGGCATCTTTTACTCCCTAAGACCTTCTCCTCTGCATCTTCTGCTCCCTAAGACCTTCCCCTCTGCATCTTCTACTCCCTAAGACCTTCTCCTCTGCATCTTCTGCTCCCTAAGACCTTCTCCTCTGCATCTTCTGCTCCCTAAGACCTTCTCCTCTGCATCTTCTGCTCCCTAAGACCTTCTCCTCTGCATCTTGTACTCCCCAAGACCTTCTCCTCGGCATCTTGTACTCCCCAAGACCTTCTCCTCTGCATCTTTTACTCCCTAAGACCTTCTCCTCTGCATCTTCTGCTCCCTAAGACCTTCCCCTCTGCATCTTCTACTCCCTAAGACCTTCTCCTCTGCATCTTCTGCTCCCTAAGACCTTCTCCTCTGCATCTTCTGCTCCCTAAGACCTTCTCCTCTGCATCTTCTGCTCCCTAAGACCTTCTCCTCTGCATCTTCTACTCCCTAACACCTTCTCCTCTGCATCTTCTACTCCCTAAGACCTTCTCCTCTGCATCTTCTACTCCCTAACACCTTCTCCTCTGCATCTTCTACTCCCTAAGACCTTCTCCTCTGCATCTTCTGCTCCCTAAGACCTTCTCCTCTGCATCTTCTGCTCCCTAAGACCTTCTCCTCTGCATCTTCTGCTCCCTAAGACCTTCTCCTCTGCATCTTCTACTCCCTAAGACCTTCTCCTCTGCATCTTCTACTCCCTAAGACCTTCTCCTCTGCATCTTCTACTCCCTAAGACCTTCTCCTCTGCATCTTCTACTCCCTAAGACCTTCTCCTCTGCATCTTCTACTCCCTAAGACCTTCTCCTCTGCATCTTTTACTCCCTAAGACCTTCTCCTCTGCATCTTTTACTCCCTAAGACCTTCTCCTCTGCATCGTCTACTCCCTAAGACCTTCTCCTCTGCATCTTCCACTCCCTAAGACCTTCTCCTCTGCATCTTTTACTCCCTAAGACCTTCTCCTCTGCATCTTCTACTCCCTAAGACCTTCTCCCCTGCATCTTCTACTCCCTAAGACCTTCTCCTCTGCATCTTCTACTCCCTAAGACCTTCTCCTCTGCATCTTTTACTCCCTAAGACCTTCTCCTCTGCATCTTCTACTCCATCTGACCTTCTCCTCTGCATCTTTTTCTCCCTCAGACCTTCTCCTCTGCATCTTTTTCTCCCTCAGACCTTCTCCTCTGCATCTTCTACTCCCTAAGACCTTCTCCTCTGCATCTTCTACTCCCTAAGACCTTCTCCTCTGCATCTTCTACTCCCTAAGACCTTCTCCTCTGCATCTTTTACTCCCTAAGACCTTCTCCTCTGCATCTTTTACTCCCTAAGACCTTCTCCTCTGCATCTTCTACTCCCTAAGACCTTCTCCCCTGCATCTTTTTCTCCATCTGACCTTCTCCTCTGCGTCTTTTACTCCCTAAGACCTTCTCCTTGGCATCTTCTACTCCATCTGACCTTCTCCTCTGCATCTTCTACTCCCTAAGACCTTCTCCTCTGCATCTTCTACTCCCTAAGACCTTCTCCTCTGCATCTTCAACTCCCTAAGACCTTCTCCTCGGCATCTTCTACTCCATCTGACCTTCTCTGTTCCTCTGCTCTTTTGTGCCCAATTAAGAAATTTAACACGGACTAATTCTGTCCGCCAACTTCATAAACAAATATAAGAGACACAACTTCAGCTCTGCTCCATTCTGGACACGTTTTCCACAGCTTAAACACAGAAACAGTCACAGTCACACCATTCTGTAAAGTTCCACTGTGTGCAGCACCTGTGTGTCTCCGTGGAGATGTTAATGAAATATTTTTGCCTTTGTACAATGTTAGATTTATGGGGTCATTAGTCTCTGTTGCCGTGTTTGTTGGGTTTTAGGGTGATGGCATAAACTGTACGTATAAATGGAGATATCTAATCCGCTCACCGTCGCGTTCCAAACAGGAAGTGAGCCTGAACGTGGTTCTGGATCTCTCGACTCGAGCTCCAATTCACTTCCTAAAGAAAAACCGCTCCCCCTTGGCGGCTTTTTGGAAAATTGTGTAAAACTTGTTGCAAGACCGTGTCCTGGGAATAAACCCGGACAACTTTCCTCTCAGCTCTAAAAGTAAAACCCTGATCGACTCTGGCCCCTGCAGGAGGATGGAGCTTTATCGTGGAAAGAGACTGATGTTTTTTCTGGATCAGAGAAACGACTTTGTGTGTGACACTGGAAAAGCTGAACTACATCGTTAGAGGCAAAGCACAAGAATATGAAGAGTTATGGACTCTCTTAATGGACTTTCTCAGGAAACTAAAGTTGCGAGAGAGTGTGAGACAATTAAGTTATTATTCTTCTTTATGTTTATTTTTGTACATCTTTTGTATTATTAGTTTTAAATGTAATCATGATTATTATTTCTTAATATTGTATGTATATATGTGTATATATTTGTGTATATATATGATATTTGCTGTATAATTATAAATCCCTTAATTGAAAACCAATAAAAAACCACTGTGGGGGAAAAAAACCTGCTGCTCCACCTCTCTGTAACTCACAGATCGGCTCTTCAGTCGCTCTAATTCTCGCGGTCGGAATTCCAAACATGAAACTCTGCTCCAAATTCTTCCCTTTAACTGCTTCGTTTAACTATGTGTGACGTCGAAAAGCTCCACACTGCACCTTTAAACCACACAAAAAACGTAGAAAGCGTCTTACCACGTTGTAGCAGGACTTGCGGTTGGTGCCGGTGAAGTGGAACGGCTCCACGGTGCTGCAGCTCTGCACGTACCTCCGGATCATGTTGTTTATGTGGCTCAAGGAGAAGACGCACACGGCCGAATCCGCCGTCGCCTCGGGAGAATCCGGTTTCCCTTTGGCGAACGCCGCGAACAAAACGTCGTCGTTCGGTCCCACTTTCAGCTGCTTCTGCAACTCCGTGTCCTCCTTGATTTTGCTCACGTACGCCGCCTGCAGGATGTTAAAAACCTTTACGCCTTCCGTGGAGCGTCTGCGGCGTTTGTCCGTGCGGATACACTGGAGCGGCATCTCCACGTAGCGTCGGATCACCGTGTCCGAAGAGCACATGCGCACGATCCTGGTGTGGAACGCTGTGGAATCTTTACTGACGCGTTGCACCGTCAAAAAGTACGTAAACGGACCTCGGTTGAAGGAGTAGATGTAGCGTAAGTAGTAGTTTCCGCGTAAAGACGGCAGCAAGTCCATGTGCGCGGCACTGGAGAAGAACGTGAATCCGTTCTGGCTCGTTTTCATTTTACGTACAGATATCGTGTGCGTGTTCGGTGTCGTTTTGTTACCGGGGATTTCCGAATTCCCCACGAAAAATCTGATCAGGTTGCTTTCGACGTTGAGAACCTGCGATCCGGAAGTGCTAACGACAACGTCCGACTCGAACGGGACGCCTTTACGGAGCCGAGCTTTATCTGCGAAACAGTAAACTTCGTCGTCAACGGTGTTCGGGCCAATTTCGTCGTCTTCGTACAAAACGTGGCGTCTGCAAATCCCGTTATCCGCAGATCCGCAGCTGTACAACCCTTTATCGTAAATGTTTTCCGTCACCAAGGCGATATTCCGGTTGTCGATTTTGGCGTCGGCGTCGTCCGTTTTGAGCCCGCAGGATTCGTTCGCTCGCAGCGGTCCCGTGCTGTATTCCGATAATTTAGTGAGGTTTGGTGACAGCGCGTAGATCCGATTCGTGGCGCCGACGTAAACGATTCCGTCCAGCATGACCATGTTCTGGATGGGGAATTCCGAAGTGAAGGTGGGGAGGTCGTAGTGCACGTTCGGGTTGATTTTGGAGGTTTCGGACGAGCGGTCGCACTGGGAGGAAGCGCCGGACAGAAGAGAACCGAGGAGCAGCAGCGACGGAAACACAGCAGACGCAGACATCCTGAGAGGGAAGAGAAAGAGAAGTTAGTTAAACCTGACCTCAAAATGTACGATTCAGAGCTTTAAATCGTGGAATAGTTATTTCCCTTTGCCATTTACTCCCCCAAAGTTATATTTGGAGTATATGGAGCGAGCGAGTGTTGGAAATGTGTCGGTTTTGAAGATCGCTTTGGTTCTTTCTCACTGGTTAGCGATTAGCTGCTGTAGCTCGCACACATAAACATCCACACTCGTACATATTTAAGTCGCTTTCGTTGCAGATACAGTGTTCGTCCACACTAACCCCGATGGAAAACGGCTCCGGAGACGGAACGTTCTGGTGTCGCAGCTCCCACAGATTCACCTGAGCACAGATCTGATCCGACACCGTGTGGACGCCTGAAAACGCCGATACTGGATCATATTGGAAAACAGTTTAAACAAACCCGAGACAAACGGGAAACAGCGTCGGTCCATAAAAAGACTGTTTTTACACTTGCATCTTCCTCGGCTCGAAATCGGCTGCTGCAACTTCCACAGAACTACAGCAGCTTCAGACACGTTGCTCCGCTCCTTGTTTTTCCCGCCCACGTGGTGTCATAATAATAATGCATCAGTTTTATATAACGCTTTTCTGGACACTCAAAGACGCTTTACGGAGCATTATTCATTCACTCCAGACCCGGTGGTGGTAAACTACTATTGTAGCTACGGAAGCGACATGTGTCATGACATTGGGATGACGTGACGCCAGGTCATGTGACTCACGTTTCAGGCGGTCCAGACACGACGTAAATTGTTATTGATACGGTGACACGGTGATTCGTTTCAGTGTAAACGTGACCTTACACTGGCCGACTGTAAAGTGACTCTAGTGGCCGTATATGTGTTACTGGACACACACGGATATGGAAATGAGCTCTGAATAGAGGTGTGAATGATCTGCATTTATGCATATAATTAATTACCGCGGTGCACACGCATTTACCGCTAAAGGCTAACAGTGGGAGTTTACTTCCAGTAATTTCTTTACAGGCGAGAATATCGTACAAAAACACCATTAGGTCGAGCGACTCTTTAAATATGACGTAAAGAGGCAGAAGAACAGGAAATGTCGCCTAAATAAACCCGACTGAAAATCCAACAGAGCCAAACTGACCCTAACCCAAACTTTTAGAAACAACTGAAGATTTACAGGGAATTTTTATGTCATGAATTTATCGGCAGCTCCAATTCACATTTTATTGGTGTCATATCGGCTGCAAAAAAATAAAATTAAATAAAAAAATCCATATCGGTCGGGCCCCAGTCATTACTGTGATGTGCAGCTGTTCATAGGAGGTCACAGTAGATAAGATAAGATAGGACTTTATTGATCTCACAGTGGAGAAATTCAATTAGTAATACTAACAACTAGCATAATAACAGTGTACTTCCTGATTTTTGGACAATAAAGCAGCAAATTAGAGTCTTATTTTGAGCGTAAAAGCTGCTCTATTTGTAAATGTTCCTTTGGCTGTAATATTCTGCAGTTTGGCATAAAACGTCTCATGGAGAAAGTTCCTAATTATAGTTGGTTTTAACTTAACTAAAATAGGTTTAAAGTGTAAACGTAGGTAAATAAATGTGACCTGTGCCCTGATATTTACACATTAGAACAGAGTCGTGTCTTTGTCAAACCGTCAGGTGCTGAAGTGACATTTAGAACAAAGGTCGTTCTGTTCAGGACAAAAACACAAATGCAAATATATTTTTACGACACTGTCCTGTTGTTTTACTGTGTTTGCTCTGGACCAACATGCAGGAGCAGCGCCCCCTACAGGAGCAGCGCCCCCTACAGCTGCAGCGCCCCCTACAGGAGCTGCAGCGCCCCCTACAGGAGCTGCAGCGCCCCCTACAGGAGCTGCAGCGCCCCCTACAGGAGCTGCAGAGCCCCCTACAGGAGCTGCAGCGCCCCCTACAGGAGCAGCGCCCCCTACAGGAGCAGCGCCCCCTACAGGAGCTGCAGCGCCCCCTACAGGAGCTGCAGCGCCCCCTACAGGAGCTGCAGCGCCCCCTACAGGAGCTGCAGCGCCCCCTACAGGAGCTGCAGAGCCCCCTACAGGAGCTGCAGCGCCCCCTACAGGAGCAGCGACGCCCTGCAAAAACACACTGACCTCAGAGTTCACACATGTCCACAGGACTGCTTTAGTCCTGCTTTAGTCCTGGTTTAGTCCTGGTTTAGTCCTGGTTTAGTCCTGGTTTAGTCCTGGTTTAGTCCTGGTTTAGTCCTGGTCTAGTCCTGGTCTAGTCCTGGTCTAGTCCTGGTTCAGTCCTGGTCTAGTCCTGGTCTAGTCCTGGTTCAGTCCTGGTTTAGTCCTGGTTTAGTCCTGGTTTAGTCCTGGTCTAGTCCTGGTCTGGGTCTTGTCAGTCTGAATCATTGTCACTGTGGTTTATGCAAATGTTCGGCTCCTTCAGCTTCTGTGGATGATTTTATCTCCACTGAGCCACGACTCCTCAGAGAACAAAGATTTACTCACACTTCCCCGAGACAGCGAACGCACCGCCAGCTCACCCCACAGAGACAGAGGGCAGCGAACGCACCGCCAGCTCACCCCACACAGACAGAGGGCAGCGAACGCACCGCCAGCTCACCCCACACAGACAGAGGGCAGCGAACGCACCGCCAGCTCACCCCACACAGACAGAGGGCAGTGAACGCACCGCCAGCTCACCCCACACAGACAGAGGGCAGCGAACGCACCGCCAGCTCACCCCACACAGACAGAGGGCAGCGAACGCACCGCCAGCTCACCCCACACAGACAGAGGGCAGTGAACGCACCGTCAGCTCACCCCACACAGACAGAGGGCAGCGAACGCACCGCCAGCTCACTCCACACAGGCAGAGGGCAGCGAACGCACCGCCAGCTCACCCCACAGAGACAGAGGGCAGCGAACGCACCGCCAGCTCACCCCACACAGACAGAGGGCAGCGAACGCACCGCCAGCTCACCCCACACAGACAGAAGGCAGCGAACGCACCGCCAGCTCACCCCACACAGACAGAGGGCAGCGAACGCACCGCCAGCTCACCCCACACAGACAGAGGGCAGCGAACGCACCGCCAGCTCACCCCACACAGACAGAGGGCAGCGAACGCACCGCCAGCTCACCCCACACAGACAGAGGGCAGCGAACGCACCGCCAGCTCACTCCACACAGGCAGAGGGCAGCGAACGCACTGCCAGCTCACCCCACAGAGACAGAGGGCAGCGAACGCACCGCCAGCTCACCCCACACAGACAGAGGGCAGCGAACGCACCGCCAGCTCACCCCACACAGACAGAGGGCAGCGAACGCACCGCCAGCTCACCCCACACACAGAGGGCAGCGAACGCACCGCCAGCTCACCCCACACAGACAGAGGGCAGCGAACGCACCGCCAGCTCACCCCACACAGACAGAGGGCAGCGAACGCACCGCCAGCTCACCCCACACAGACAGAGGGCAGCGAATGCACCGCCAGCTCACCCCACACAGGCAGAGGGCAGCGAACGCACCGCCAGCTCACCCCACACAGACAGAGGGCAGAGAACGCACCGCCAGCTCACCCCACAGAGGGAAGCCACAAAACACCAAAAAAAGCTGAAAAACACCAAAAAAAGCCACATCGGAAGTGGCTGCGGGACTCACAACAGATACAAACACCACAGCACAACAAAAAGCCACAAAAAGTGAGGAGGATGAAGCAGGAAGAGAACGGGAAAAGTTGAAGAAGAAGAATGTGAAAAGTAAAGGAACAGAGAAGTTGAACGAAGTTGAACGAATGACACGTGGACTGAGGAGGATCTTTAAAAATGTGAATTACTAATAAAGGTCCTGCTGCAGCGCCCCCTACAGCCGCTGTGACGCCCACAGGAACACACGGCTCTGTTTCTCGGACCTCACAGTCCTGGTTTAGTCCTGATTTAGTCCTGACTCGGTCCTGGTTAGAGCCTCATTTAGTCCTGATATAAACTTGATTTGGTCCTGGTTTCAAAACAAGTTTATTTCTATTTCTGACCTCACAGTTCACAGAGATTTGAGCCCCGTTTAGTCCTGGTTTAGTTCTGGTTCAGTCCTGGTTTAGTCCTGGTTCAGTCCTGGTTTGGTTCTGTTTTGAGCCTAGTTCAGTCCTGGTTTAGTCCTGGTTCAGTCCTGGTTTAGTCCTGGTTCAGTCCTGGTTCAGTCCTGGTTTAGTCCTGGTTCAGTCCTGGTTCAGTCCTGGTTCAGTCCTGGTTCAGTCCTGGTTTAGTCCTGGTTCAGTCCTGGTTTCTTGGTCTTATTTTTGGTTTTATTTTGAAAAACGAATGAACGCACGATTCACGGATTGAAATTTTATTTCTAAACCAACTAATTTATCACATATTTAAATTTGTTTGTTAACGTTTCTGTTTCTTGTTTCTGTTTTGCCCGGAATGTTCCGCACTGTGGCATTAAACGTGATTTCAGGTGTTTACCTTGGACAGCGTTCGTTCTTCGGTCGTATCTTTACCCGCGGTCCCCTGGTAAAGTGCAATAATTACAAACTCGTCCGGGTCTGTAAAAAAGTCTGTAAAAATTCCTCCAAATTTCGTCTCCTGTAATTCTGTAAACTCGGAGAATCCTCGTGTCGAAACGGGCCCCGGGTTTGTCTGAGCTTTGGAGCTGAAAGGATCGAAAACGTCTGTAGAATTTAGAAAGAAACTCATAATATTAATATTGATCTGGCCGACAGACCGAACTTTAACCCAGTTTGTATTTTTGTGCATTTTGTTCAATTAAAAAGCAAAAAAAAGGAAAACAAACTACAGTAAAGACGTGACCTGGAAGGAGAATTTTGGTGCAAAGTTTGGATGAAAAAAATAAAATAAATAAATAAATACATAATAATAATAAAAAATAAAAATAAAAAAAAACTAATAAAAGCAATGTTGACGACAGGAAGAAACTGAAAAAAAAACTAATCGAGTCAAATAATGAAGAAAAGAGTTTTATTTTTTCGTTTTCTTATTTTTGGTTTTATTTTGAAAAAACGAACGATTCACGGATTGAGGAAGATCTTTAAAAATGTGACTTAGAGAAATTTGAGAGAAAAATAAATAAATACATATATTAAAATGTATAAATAAATAATAATACATAATATAAGTAATAAATAATAATAATAAACACATAAATCAATAAAAAAAACGAATAAAAGCAGCGTTAACAACAGGATGAATTAAATGTTTTTTGTCTTGTTTTGGTGTTTTTCAGTTCATAATTTCCAGAATAAAGTCCATAAAAACACAAACTGAACTAAAGTCCTGTACTGGGGCTTTACTGTGAGCAGAGGCGCCTCTCCACAGATCTGACCCGCTCGTCTCCACGGGAACGGCCGAGTTTAAAGCCGCGCTGCGTGTTTTCCCGGCGGGAGGTTTCATGAGAGCGTTGCCATGGCGCCCGCACATTCCTCTGGTCACCGACGGAGCTGAGTAACACTGACAGATCTGCACATGACCCAGACCACAGACCAGGACTAAACCAGGACTAGACCAGGACTAAACCAGGACTGAACCAGGACTAGACCAGGACTGAACCAGGACTGAACCAGGACTGAACCAGGACTAAACCAGGACTGAACCAGGACTGAACCAGGACTAAACCAGGACTGAACCAGGACTGAACCAGGACTGAACCAGGACTAAACCAGGACTGAACCAGGACTAAACCAGGACTAGACCAGGACTGAACCAGGACTGAACCAGGACTGAACCAGGACTAAACCAGGACTAAACCAGGACTGAACCGGGACTGAACCAGGACTGAACCGGGACTAAACCGGGACTGAACCGGGACTGAACCAGGACTGAACCGGGACTGAACCAGGACTAAACCGGGACTGAACCGGGACTAAACCAGGGACTGAACCAGGACTAAACCAGGACTAAACCAGGACTAAACCAGGACTGAACCAGGACTGAACCAGGACTGAACCAGGACTGAACCGGGACTGAACCGGGACTAAACCGGGACTGAACCGGGACTAAACCAGGGACTGAACCAGGACTGAACCAGGACTAAACCAGGACTAAACCAGGACTGAACCAGGACTGAACCAGGACTGAACCAGGACTGAACCAGGACTAAACCAGGACTAAACCAGGACTGAACCAGGACTGAACCAGGACTAAACCAGGACTGAACCAGGAATAAACCAGGACTGAACCAGGTCTAAACCAGGACTAAACCAGGACTGAACCAGGACTAAACCAGGACTAAACCAGGACTGAACCAGGACTGAACCAGGACTGAACCAGGACTAAACCAGGACTAAACTAGGACTGAACCAGGACTGAACCAGGACTGAACCAGGACTAAGCCAGGACTAAACCAGGACTAAACCAGGACTGAACCAGGACTGAACCAGGACTAAACCAGGACTGAACCAGGACTGAACCAGGACTAAACCAGGACTAAACCAGGACTGAACCAGGACTGAACCAGGACTGAACCAGGACTAAACCAGGACTGAACCAGGACTAAACCAGGACTAAACCAGGACTAAACCAGGACTAAACCAGGACTAAACCAGGACTGAACCAGGACTAAACCAGGACTAAACCAGGACTAAACCAGGACTGAACCAGGACTAAACCAGGACTAAACCAGGACTAAACCAGGACTAAACCAGGACTGAACCAGGACTGAACCAGGACTAAACCAGGACTGAACCAGGAATAAACCAGGACTGAACCAGGTCTAAACCAGGACTAAACCAGGACTGAACCAGGACTAAACCAGGACTAAACCAGGACTGAACCAGGACTGAACCAGGACTGAACCAGGACTAAACCAGGACTAAACTAGGACTGAACCAGGACTGAACCAGGACTGAACCAGGACTAAGCCAGGACTAAACCAGGACTAAACCAGGACTGAACCAGGACTGAACCAGGACTAAACCAGGACTGAACCAGGACTGAACCAGGACTAAACCAGGACTAAACCAGGACTGAACCAGGACTGAACCAGGACTAAACCAGGACTAAACCAGGACTAAACTAGAGACTAAAATAAGGACTAAACCAGAACTTCTACTGTAACTACAATTTTTGATTCTACTGCTACTGCAAATAATAGTGCAAATAATACTGCAAATACTCCAAATACTGCAAATAATAACACTACCACAAATACTACACCACTCCTGCTCCTTATGCAAACAGTGGGACAGACCACGGCTCTGGCACAGGTGGATTTGCATGATTTAACAGATGTGGTTTTGCAGCACAAACAAACCGAGAAAGGATCTTATCTTTACTTTATTCAAATTAAAGCCGCACTCCGGAACATTCCCGAGAACTTTATCCCTGTGATCGGGAACAGGTGACGCTCCGGAGCTTCATTACACGTTTATTTGATTACAGCGTATTTCATTTAAATAATACTCAGAGTTATAAATAAAACCTGTATCAGCTGCACAGGGCTCACTCTGACTAACACACAGAAATATAATAAAGAATAATGATAATAAGTTACTGTATATGGTGAAGGAAACTGTGGAAATGTCTTAAAGTGCGTATGTCAGGTTGGATTTCTAATTTGACTAAAACAGAGTTAACTCCTGAAGACCTGAGGGCAGTTTTAGTACTTTTCTCCTCGTCTGGATTTGTGTCTTAATTTTGCTTTTAAAACTGCCCCTTTACCCCCTAATGAAGTGTTCTACCTCCTTTTGTTCAGTCCAACCTGTTATTTCACAATCTGCTGCTGTAGTTGTGTCATGAGGCTGTGAGAAAAGCTACAGGACCAGAAATAGAGATGGAAAAAATATTCACTCTTTCATATAAAACACACAGCAAACATGTAGAAACAACTTTTTGGACATAAAAAATGCTTAATTTAGGGCCTGAGCTCCAAAAATGCAAAATCTCAAGTCTGTAAGTAAATTAAAAATCTCCTTATTGCCCTAAAAACAAAAAAAGTGCAGTGGCTCCATGACTTTCCTGGTCCAGTCCTGGAAACAGCTCCTGTCAGGTCCAGGGCCAGAGCCACAGCACTTCTGCATTTCCAGGGTGGAAATTACATTTGGATTTGTTCATTTGGACTGAAATAAACCTTTAAATAAAAATAGAAAGAGATGCACAATTACACACACCAAGGCGAGGTTCCAATCTGCACCATCGGCCCCTCCGGCCACCACCACCATTCACACACACCACTTTCATACTGGGCAATGTGGGTGAAGTGTCTTGCCTAAGGACACAACGGCAGTTTTTGCCCCTGTGGCACCTGGAATTCCCAGTGGTCTCCCATCCAAGTACTAACCAGGCCCTGCTGAGCTTCTGAGATCTGACGGGTTCAGGCTTTGAGGAGCCGGTATGACCACGAGTTTAACACTTCTGTTTGTTACTCATGACAAAAATGTGCTTTGGCGACGCTGAAGAATGAGGTGAAAATGATGCAGAGGAGCGACAGGGGCAGGTGCAGGGGGCAGGGGCAGGTGCAGGGGCAGGTGAGGGGCAGGGGCAGGTGAGGGGCAGGGGCAGGTGAGGGGCAGGGGCAGGTGCAGGGGAGGCCCTGCGTTTGTGCGTTTGGCGCCGAAAGAGGCTGAATTCCACAGATAACACGGGGCTGAATCAGACGCTGCGTTCAGGGAGCGCGGGGAAAACCGGAGCCGACAGGACAGAAATGTCCCGTTTACGCCTCTGAGTCACTGATCCCAGCGCCGCGTCATTTCTGTGGGTTTTATTTTAATCTGAGCTTTAAAGCTGCGCTGTGTAACCTCTTGACTCCATGGAGATGTGACTGCATTGCCAGAATGTCCCGCAGTACGGCATTAAACTGATCTACTCTTACACTGCAAAAAAGGATTTTCTATCATCGTTAAACTGACCTGAATGAAGCAGATTCATCTTAAAAGATCAATTTGAAGATTTTTTTACTTAATAAAATGAGATTTTTTTTACTTGTTTCAAGATATTTCATCCTGATTTATCTTATCTCGATATTACAACTTATTCTAAGCACTTTTCATATGAACTCAGTCCAGGTTAAGCCTCTTTAACTTCCTTCTCAAACCAATAAGGGGAAAAATCTGTCCATAAACACTTGAAACTCGTGTTTTCTGCTTAGAACAAGATTCAGATTTCGTCTTGTTTTAAGAAAACTTGGGAAGTGAAAATTTCTTACTGCACTGGCAGAAAATTTCACTTAAAATAGGACATTTTTACCTCAAAATTGGTATTTTTTCATATTTTTTGTCAGGCCTTTTTTGCGGTGTATGAAAACAAACAGGTGATGCTGCGAGGAGAAAAATATTTAACGTAACCACAATAAACATGAGTATAAAGCCACACTGAGGAACATTCCAGGACACTTCACTAGAAAAGTCCCAGTGTAGCTTTAAAGTGCTGCAGCTGGAGTTGATTTATTTTATTTTATTGTACGATTCTGGGTTTAAATGATGATTTATAGAGAAAATGTTTGTCTTAAAGCTTAAAAATAAAGTATAAAAATATAAAGTTCTGCAGCAGCAGTGATGAAAATCCATCAGTCAAACTTTATTTACAGAACCTGGAGAAAATGCTCCAAACTGTGGCTGTTGTGTTGAAGTTGGTGATATCGGGTGAAACTCGGGGCGGGCGACAGATCGATATTTAAAACACATCGAGATGTTTTTAAACTTGTAAAACGACACGACGTCCATTTAAATCTAAGTATTTAAACATTTAAAATAAACGTCTGAGGCATTTTTCACTTTTATCCACAGGAGTCTGAGAAACACCTGTTTCATTACATCTCCACGGAAACAAGAAAACAGCAGAGAAAGTCCCACTGTGCAGCTTTAACTTGTCACCAGGAAGCGGGAAAGTGGAGTGAGTTTATTTAGACCGAGAGCGACACGAGAGTCACTCCTGAGTCACAGAGAGAGAGAGAGAGAGAGAGAGAGAGAGAGAGAGAGAGAGAGAGAGAGAGAGAGAGAGAGACCTGCACCAGCACAAAGAACAGAGAGAGAGAAAAACACATGACAACAAGAAAGAGAGAGAGAAGAGAGGAGAGGAAGAGGAGAGAGGAAGAGGAGAGAGGAAGAGACGAAGAGAGAGGAGGAGAGGAAGAGGAGAGAGGAGGAGAGGAAGAGGAGAGAGGAAGTGGAGAAGAGTTTATTTAGATCCAGAGCGTTTGTGTTTGTGTGAACGACGACGCCTGAGTCACAGAGAGAAAGAAAGACAGAGAGAGAGAGAGAGAGAGAGAGAGAGAGAGAGAGAGAGAGAGAGAGAGAGAGAATCCTGCACCAGCACAAAGAGACGACAGAGAGATAAACACCGGAGAACAAGAAAGAGAGAGAGAAGAAGAGGAGAGGAGAGACAGAGGAGAGAGGAGCGGGAAAGTGAGTCAGAGAAACACACAGGCAGAGGGGGAAAGAGAGAAAAGAAAAGAGGAGAGAGAGAAAAGAGGAAAGAGAGAAAATAAAGAGAAAAGAGGAAAGGGAGAGAAAAGAAAGGGAGAAAAGAGGAGAGAGAGAAAATAAAGAGAAAAGAGGAAAGGGAGAGAAAAGAAAGGGAGAAAAGAGGAGAGAGAGAAAGAGGGTAGAGAAAAGAGAAGGGGCAAGAAGGAGAGAGAGGGAGAGGGGGCAGAGAGTGAGTGGTACAGAGGAGGGTAAGAGAAGGGGCAAGAAGGAGAGGGAGAAAGAGAGGGAGAGAAGAGAAACAGAGAGTAGATGGGAGAAAGGAGAGAGAAAAGCAAGAGGCAGATGAGAGAAAGAGAGAGGGAGAGGAGAAAAAGAAGACGAAAGAGATAAAGGAGGAGAGAGAAAAAGAGGCAGAGGAGAGAAGGGAGAAAAGAGAATTCGAGTAAGAGAAACGAGTGGATCAGAGGAGAGAGAGAAGAAGGCAAAAACAGAGAGATGAAGGCAAAAACAGAGAGATAGAGGAGGGAGAAAGAGGAGAAAATAAATAAGAGAGTGAGACAAGAGAGAGAGGAAAGATGATAGAAACGAGAAGAAGAGAGAGAGAAAGAGACGGAGAGATATGAGAAAAAAGAAATTTAATGAAGTGAGAGAAAACAGAAAAAGGGAAAAAGAGACGCGCTTTACGCAGCTAAAAAAACCCGGAATCCACATGAACCTGACAGGACTAAACCAGGACTAAACCAGGACTAAACCAGGACTGAACCAGGACTAAACCAGGACTGAACCAGGACTGAACCAGGACTGAACCAGGACTGAACCAGGACCGAACCAGGACTGAACCAGGACCGAACCAGGACTGAACCAGGACTGAACGAGGACTGAACCAGGACTGAACCAGGACTGAACCAGGACTGAACCCGAGTCCGGACTACGCGAGTCAAAACGAGGACTGAACCAGGACTGCGGTGGAGACGCGGCTGCGCAATGATCAGAACGCAGGATTTAGAACCACAAACGCGAGCGCAGAAAGAGGATTTCAGAAAAAAACTAAAGGAAATACTAAACCAACGCGGAAAATAAAGTTCATATTAAAGCCGCTCGCGGCAATGATGGCCCTCGCCCCGGTGCGCACGCCCCTCCCAGGCAACCGCTGAGGTCTTGTGACAGCCCTGGCACGACACTCTCTCTTCCCGACAGCTCGTCCACCAGAAAAATTACATAGGGCACCTTTAATATTTGAAAATGGGAACGATCTAGAGCCAAATTATAGAAACTAGGACACAGGTCACATGACTTTTATAATCAAGAGCACTGTCAGATTAAGACTGCATAAAAACAGACCCTCCACCAGAAAAGTTACATAGTGCACCTTTAAACATATTTTGGGGGGGAGTATTTGCCCCTTTGTGGCCAACCATGGAAAATACCCCATATCCATAATGTATTTTTTTGGTCGTAGACACGCATAGAATTTAATACTCATATTTGGTACAAATCCGATAATGTTGATGTTTCATGTCTGGATAGGGGGCGCTATAGAGTTCACTTTTCATATACTTTATAGTTTATTATATTCAGTCCATGTTCAAGCTTTAGTGATTCAGATTTCAGCACAATCAGACAAAGTCTGTGCGTGTAGTAATTTTTAAACTATTTATTGGGGGAGTCTTTGCGCCCCTGCTGGCCAACCGTGGGAAACACCCCATATCCATAATATATTTTTTTGCTTGCTTTGATACAGAGAATTGAATACCCAAATTTAGTCCAAATCCGATAATGTTGACGTTTCTTGTATAGGCTAGGTGGCGCTACAGAGTAACTTTTCATATGCTTTATAGTTTATTATAATCAAGCCCTAATCAGGCATTAGTGATTCAAATTTCAGCACGATCAGACAAAGCCTGTGTGTGTAGGCATTTTTAAACAATTTTTTTATTGAGTCTTTGCGCTCCTGGTGGTGAACAATGAAAATTGCACCATTTCCATAATATAATATTTTGCTTGAAATCATGCGTAGAATTTAATCCCCAAATTTGGTCCAAATCCGATAATGTTGACGTTTCACGTATACACTAGGTGGCGCTACAGAGTTCACTTTTATTATATTTCATATTTCATCACATTCAGGCCGGGATCACACAATAGTGATGTGAGTTTGAGCTCTGTAGGCCAAAGCCTGTGGCCGTGAGAGGGCATCAAAGAAACAGGAAACGAAGGTGTTATTCGCCGGCGTGCTACGGACAAACCGTGAAAAAGTGCGCTGAGAAAAATGATGCGTTTGTGGACCCACATCTGTAGATGTGATGTGTCAAATCTGAGCTCGTTTGGACCAAAACCAAGACACTTGAAGACTTTGGCGTACACGCAGTCAAAACAGCGGTGAATTTTTGATCCAATATGGCCGACTTCCTGTTGGTCATAGGGCGGTGTGACAATGACATTTTCTGCTTGTCTCCTTGATTTCTATCACTGTCCCGAATTTTGTCGGCCTACGCCAAAATATGCTTTTCAGCTCCCCATAGGCTTTCAATTTTTGACTTTTCCAGGGGGCGCTGTCGAGTAGGGGCACTTTGGGCATTGTCGCGATGCCCGTTTTATCAAATTTTTCGCCGGACCAGTCGATCTGATACCCCCATGTGAGACTTTTCGTCGATGTTCAGGCCCTCAAAATTGCGATCGTTTGCAAAGAAAAATAATAATAATAATAATAATAATAATAATAATAATAATAATATAGCGTAAGAAACCGACGAAGAACAATACCCCTCGCCACTTCGTTAGGCGAGGGCCAATAAATAGAAAAAAAGTTTAATTTTTGATTCAATGTGTAAAAAAAATGATTTAAAACAAATCGTGCAACGCGCATAAAAACAAAACAGTCCCACTAGACCCAGAGATGATCAGAGTGAGACCAAACCAGAACTAAACCTGGACTAACGCAGGACTAAAGACAGTTAGAAACACGGATACAACTGGGTCTAAACCAGGACTAAACCAGGTCTAAACCAGGACTAAACCAGGTCTAAACCAGGACTAAATCAGGTCTAAACCAGGACTAAACCGGGACTAAACCGGGACTAAACCAGGTCTAAACCGGGTCTAAAGTAGGTCTAAACCAGATCTAAACCAGGACTAAACAACCACTAAAAACAGTTAGAAACAAGATCTAAACCAGGTCTAAACCTGGACTAACGCAGGACTAAAGACAGTTAGAAACACGGATGGAACCAGGTCTAAACCAGGTCTAAATCAGGTCTAAACCAGGACTAAACCGGGACTAAAAACAGTTAGAAACAAGGATGCAACCGGGTCTAAACCAGGTCTAAACCAGGTCTAAACCAGGTCTAAACCGGGTCTAAACTAGGACTAAACAACCACTAAAAACAGTTAGAAACAAGGTCTAAACCAGGTCTAAACCAGGTCTAAACCGGGACTAACGCAGGACTAAACACAGTTAGAAACAAGGATGGAACCGGGTCTAAACCAGGTCTAAAAACCGGGACTGAAGAGGGAATAAACCCGCCGTAAAACCGGACCAAACCAGGGCTAAATCAGCAGTGAATTCGGGTCTAAACCGGGACTCATTTGTGAATCTAAACCAGGACTAACCCGACATGAACCGGGACTAAGCCAGAACTAAACCAGGACTAAACCAGGTCTTTAGCGCAGAGTTTTTAGACCCAAATCAGTCACCTGTTTCGGAGCAGCAGCAGCAGCACTTCTCCTGGCCTCAAATCATATTCCGAGTAAATCCGGTGAAACTCTCTCTTCCCGCTCCAAAAAAACTTTATATTTTCTCCTGTTTCTTCAGAAATAATCCAGAAAAAGGACGTTTAAAATCCCCAAAGTGTCGCGTCTGTCCGCAGTGACGCGCGGCGTTACGCAGCAGGTCCAAGCCTCTCGTGAGACTGAGGGCATCCGGCGCGCGAGCCTCTACACGCGCTCCCCGTGCAGGCCCCGCCCCCTCACACACACACACGCGGTGACGTAGACCGGTGCGCACGCACGGGGGGGCGCGCGCGGAGCTCAGGTGAGGCGGATACGGAGGCAGGTAAAAGGAGCCGGGACAATGGGGGGTTTGTTATGGAGACGTTACGCGCAAAACGAAGAATTTTACCGCAGTTAAAACAGAATGACGCCGTTTTCTGAGCTGTTCGAACGTTTCCTCATCGCAAACGGACAATAACAATTGGTTTAATTCACGCAGGTTTAACACGCAAATCCCGCACATTTACCCTGAGTTCTGCGCTCAAACACGTGAGAATTCTCTGCGCATCTGTGGAGAATCATTTGGATCATTTTTCAGCTTTGGAATTGACAATTTCTACTGAACTGAATCAAAACAAACAAACAAAAAATCCTCATATTTTAACGTTCTCATTGTAGTTTATTTTGTCCGGTCATAAATGATGAACTTTTGTGCGTTCGTGAAAAATATTATGAGTTTGTTGGACCAAAAACAGAAAAAACTCCTCACGTTTTTCACTCTCATTTCTCTTATTTTGATACGACTGTAAACGATAAATGTCTGAACTTATAATATTAATGACAGTATTATGGCCACAGTAATAATGATAACGAAGGTTCTTTATCATTATTATTAGTTTGTACGACCACAATACACACAAAAAAGAAAGAAATGGGGTTAAAATAATATTTAGTTTGACTCGAATATCATTTATTTTGCTATAGGTAAATATTTGTAAAGTTTGGTCATCAACGCACATAAAAAACATTTTTGAAACTATGCCACGGACCGGGGCGGGTTAATATACGTTTTTCTTCTTCTTCTCGCTCCTTTTCGAGAAATGTGCTTTTCTCTTGTTTATAATGTGTATGTGGTACAAACTCCAAATAAATAAAAAAGCAAATGAAAAACTTAAAATAAAAGTTCACTGTTAACTTGAAAATGTGGAGCAGAGAGTTTTGAGCTCTGGAGATGTGGACAGACGAAGGAAGGAATGAAACAAACACGACTCCAGATCAGATCAGATCAGATCAGATCAGATCAGATCAGTGTTTGAGGAACATTATTCTGACACACAGACGCCTCACACAGGCCCCCGTCTAATCATTCCAAAAAATTCAAAAAGTTTATTGTCAATTTTCATTTGAAGAACGAAATAAACTAAATAATAATAAATGTATGAAAACGTTCCTCCTTCACCTGTGGTCCTGACTCTGGGGAACGACCGAAAGGACCAGATCCAGACACAAGCGAAGAAATGAGTTTCCTCCAGAGAGCGACCGGGCCTCCCTTAGAGAGAGGGGGAGGAGCTCGGAGTAGAGCCGCTGCTCCTCCAGGTGGACAGGAGCAGCCCTGAAACCCCCCGGCCCCCCTCTGTTTCCTGCCCGGCTCACACGGCTTTAAGATCATAAGCTCATTTGCATAACATCGAAGCCATAAATGTGGAATAAACGATACATAAACCGTATAAAATCGATAGTTTTGAGTTTCCTGCGTTAAAATGAAGGAGACAAACTTCCCCGAAGAGGTTTTCGATCTCCTCCAGGTCCTGTTCAAACCCTCTTTACCCCACAAGCCCCAGGCCTCCACGTCCTCCTCGCTCCACACGACAATTCAGCATAAATCTACAAAAACCGGACACAGAACTGTCCACGGCGACAGAGCTCTGCAGGGGGAGGGACTTAACACGGAGAGCAAAGATCAGGGGAACCAGTGTTTACTGAAGTCTGATAAAAGACGAGCGCCTGTTGTTATCGGTGGAGCATTTTCAGAAGAAGAAAAGGGAACACGGTGCTCTAAATACGTCAGGCTCAGTTTCTTTATCATTAAGCAAACATTTTTCACGACTTAATTTGCATATCATTTACATATTATTTCCACGTGAGATGTTGTGTTCAGTGTGACCTCCAAATAATAAGAGCAGTAAATGGTTAAAAACTAAATTTAGTAAAAGTTTGGGCCTTTTTACCATCTTGTTGCCAGCAGAGGGCGCACACAGCCCTTTTTGCGCGGAGATTCAAGTGTGTTTATATGGGGGTAGTTTTGTTCCTTTTTTATTCAAACAAAGAAAAAAAATCCAAACAAAATATACAGCTTTGAAAACAAAAAAAACAAGTTTACATTTTTAAGCTTGAAAAATATTTGACTGAGTTCTGATTTTCTTTCATTTTAAATGTGAAATCTTTGATTGCGGCCCAAAGTTTTGTTTGCAAGTCG
The DNA here is from genome assembly GCA_034769755.1 of Odontamblyopus lacepedii. NCBI lineage: Eukaryota > Metazoa > Chordata > Actinopteri > Gobiiformes > Gobiidae > Odontamblyopus > Odontamblyopus lacepedii. The sequence goes on from CM068348.1 coordinate 1,706,961, forward strand.
AAAAGTTTTGAACCTCAAAATCTTTTGCAAACCAAGAACGTTTGCTTGCAAGTTCAAATGAACGCGATGGGCGGGATCTTAGAGGAGAAAGGGTGGATTTCTATTGGTAGCTTGCCTCTGATTGACAGTTGGGCTGGTGCCTGCCAGGCCCTCCCACCAACTCTTCTACTGCCTATCTGCCAAGTTACCCCTGAAGACGGTGTGTGAGTGGGAAGAAGTCCGTTGGTGGGAAATTGGAAGGTAAGTCGCTATAATGAAATAGTTTAAAATTCTAAACAGCAAGACCGTTGTATTGTAAAGATATTTGAATATAAATGTTTCCCTTGTCAGTGATGCCTAGAATGCAGTGGGCGTCTGTTTCGCGCAAGCAAGAGAGTGCACCAATTTACCTCATTTACTGGGCTAATACTAGAGACGTTACCTAGCTAGCTACCTAGAGAACCCCAGCACGGTTAAACTTAGACCTTGTTGTGTAAGAGCTTCAGCTATTTTGATTTGGTACAGAAATGACTAAAACCCGCTCAGTTAAGAGCGAGCTAGGCCTCTTACATGCTACCCAGCTAACACGGTTACATGCTACCCAGCTAACACGGTTACATGCTACCCAGCTAACACGGTTACATGCTACCCAGCTAACACGGTTACATGCTACCCAGCTAACACGGTTACGTTGTCACAACATTGCAGATTAGTGAATTCATGACCACACATACGTTGTAGCTACGGTACCTCCTGACGTGGTAGTAACATTGCAAGTGAAGGAGGTAAATACGTACCCTTGACGTAACTTGCTCAGTTAAGAGCGAGCTAGGTCTCTTACATGCTAGGATTTATAAAACATGGCTTTTGGGTATTGCTTTCAACGGGTAGAATCTGCTCTGGATGCTGCATCTTAACCTCACAGACAGAAAGGAAAGCGACAACTGAGTGACAAGGCTTGTGCTTTCAACGTTACTACCACGTCAGGAGGTACCGTAGCTACAACATATGTAAATGTAAATGTAAACATGCTTTTTTTGTTTTCAAAGCTGTATATTTTGTTTGGATTTTTTTTCTTTGTTTGAATAAAAAAGGAACAAAACTACCCCCATACGTTTAACAGTTTTTCACGTTTTACGACCACGTTTTTCACGCTTCCGTCACAAACCAGGAAGGTGTTTGTAAACCTGCGCTGAAAAAGTTTTCCTCCTCATCCTGCGACGCATCAATAAAAACACAACATACACTGTCGTTTCCAACACGTTTTACATCTGTTCTTCACAGATTTCTTCTTGATCGGTGTAAAACTGAACCTGTCGTGAGCGTTTTAACCTGAACTTCACAGTGAGTTTCTCGTACAGTGAGTTTCTCGTACAGTGAGTTTCTCGTACAGTGAGTTTCTCGTACAGTGAGTTTCTCGTACACTGAGTGTGAGCAGAGGAATGTCCCACCTGGATGTGACTCACAGACACGACTCTGTCCCTGCGGCTCTGGAGGCCTCGGCTCAGAGTCGCTGAATCACAGACCGGAGACTCGCTCGGCTCTGATCTTCACAGAGCCACACGCAGAGGGAGGGTCTGAGGGAGGGTCTGAGGGAGGGTCAGAGGGAGGGTCTGAGGGAGGGTCTGAGGGAGGGTCTGAGGGAGGGTCTGAGGGAGGGTCTGAGGGAGGGTCCGACATGTGTGGAGACGAGCGCAGGAGCTGACAGAAGCCGGACTGAACACTGCCCCGAGGGGAGAGCGGCAGATTCAGACGAGCCTGTGGAGGACGGGGTTAAACCGGGTCAGAATCAGGAATAAATGTGAACTAAACCAAATCTAAGTACTCAGACTGATCCAAAGAGCGTTTGGTTTTCATCTGGACATCACAGTGTTTCTGCAGAAAGCCTCAGGTGATTCTGCAGAAGTCCCAGAGAAACTGAATCATTAAAAGTGTCACTGGGAGACGAGGGGCCACAGGAGGAGGTGAGGAGGCTCCTTTTGCTTTACGGCTGCACTTTAGTTTCCCTTCAGTAGCCGGACGTGACTTTTACAGGATAAACTCACTTATCAGGAGTTAAAGAGTTCTCCTGGCAGGTGCACTGGAAGGTGCAGTGTTATTGTCACTGGCAGGTGCAGGTGTGGTCTTCAGAGCTTCAGTCGCTGCTGTTTAAACTATTAAAGCTTCACTGCTCTTTTCCTGTGAACACAGAGACTTGAGCTCCACAGAGACGCTCCTCCTCCTGCAGAGGGCTGAGGAGCTCTGAGTAGAGCCGCTGCTCTCCTCCAGTCGAGACAGAGACGCTCCTCCTCCTGCAGAGGGCTGAGGAGCTCTGAGTAGAGCCGCTGTTCTCCTCCAGTCGAGACAGAGACGCTCCTCCTCCTGCAGAGGGCTGAGGAGCTCTGAGTAGAGCCGCTGTTCTCCTCCAGTCGAGACAGAGACGCTCCTCCTCCTGCAGAGGGCTGAGGAGCTCTGAGTAGAGCCGCTGTTCTCCTCCAGTCGAGACAGAGACGCTCCTCCTCCTGCAGAGGGCTGAGGAGCTCTGAGTAGAGCCGCTGTTCTCCTCCACTCGAGACAGAGACGCTCCTCCTCCTGCAGAGGGCTGAGGAGCTCTGAGTAGAGCCGCTGTTCTCCTCCAGTCGAGACAGAGACACTTTTCCTCCTGCAGAGGGCTGAGGAGCTCTGAGTAGAGCCGCTGTTCTGGAGAGGTGGGACTCAGTCGGTCGAGTGTTTGTCACTGATCTGAAGGTTGGTGGTTCGAATCCCCTGGTGAGCGTCAGGGTCACACTGTCACGATTTAGCACCTGCCAAAGTACCAGATTTTCCCTAAAACACCGGCATTCGCTGAACTTTCTAATCCAGGGACCAACCCAGAACTAAACCAAGACTAAACAAGGTCTAATCCAGGGACCAACCCAGAACTAAACCAAGACTAAACAAGGTCTAATCCAGGGACCAACCCAGAACTAAACCAAGACTAAACAAGGTCTAATCCAGGGACCAACCCAGAACTAAACCAAGACTAAACAAGGTCTAATCCAGGGACCAACCCAGAACTAAACCAAGACTAAACAAGGTCTAATCCAGGGACCAACCCAGAACTAAACCAAGACTAAACAAGGTCTAACCCAGGGACCAACCCAGAACTAAACCAAGACTAAACAAGGTCTAACCCAGGGACCAACCCAGAACTAAACCAAGACTAAACAAGGTCTAATCCAGGGACCAACCCAGAACTAAACCAAGACTAAACAAGGTCTAACCCAGGGACCAACCCAGAACTAAACCCAGACTAAACAAGGTCTAATCCAGGGACCAACCCAGAACTAAACCAAGACTAAACAAGGTCTAATCCAGGGACCAACCCAGAACTAAACCAAGACTAAACAAGGTCTAACCCAGGGACCAACCCAGAACTAAACCAAGACTAAACAAGGTCTAATCCAGGGACCAACCCAGAACTAAACCAAGACTAAACAAGGTCTAATCCAGGGACCAACCCAGAACTAAACCAAGACTAAACAAGGTCTAACCCAGGGACCAACCCAGAACTAAACCAAGACTAAACAAGGTCTAATCCAGGGACCAACCCAGAACTAAACCAAGACTAAACAAGGTCTAACCCAGGGACCAACCCAGAACTAAACCCAGACTAATCCTGCTGTGGCAGTTTGACGTTTTACCTTTATTTTTGGGTTATTTTTATGCGCGTGTACAAAAACCTGTGTCCAGCGTCAGAAGTGTGAACTGCTGCCACATTTAGCTTTAAAATGTTCCGCAGTGCACCGCAGAGGAGGGGTGTGGCCCACATGTTGAGAACCGCAGTAAACACCAATAATGAGTCAGAGGGAGGAGGGTAAATCCTGGAGCGTTCTATAGAAAGAAACAGAGAGTGAACACAACCCCAGGAATTAGACCGCACCGCCACAAGCACCTGCTGCTGCACCGCACCACAAAACCAGGACTAAAACCGGATTATACGAGGACTAAACCAGGACTAAAGCGGGACTAAACCAGGACTAAACCAGGACTAAACCAGGACTACAGCAGGACTAAACCAGGACTAAAGCAGGACTAAAGCAGGACTAAACCAGGACTAAACCAGGACTAAAGCAGGACTAAAGCAGGACTAAAGCAGGACTAAACCAGGACTAAACCAGGACTAAAGCAGGATTAAATCAGGACTAAACCAGGACTAAACCAGGACTAAACCAGGACTAAAGCAGGACTAAACCAGGACTAAAGCAGGACTAAACCAGGACTAAACCAGGACTAAAGCAGGATTAAATCAGGACTAAAGCAGGACTAAACCAGGACTAAACCAGGACTAAAGCAGGACTAAACCAGGACTAAAGCAGGACTAAACCAGGACTAAAGCAGGACTAAACCAGGACTAAAGCAGGACTAAAGCAGGACTAAACCAGGACTACTACGGCTATTTCTATGAGCACTAATTATACACATATACACATACACTTTTATGTAGACATATAATAAAGGCAACAGTAGTAACAAAACCAACAGCACAAACAGTAGTAATGACAATAATGCGATTAGTTCATCATCATCATCATCATCATCATCATCATCATCACCATCAAATAAAAGCAGAAAAAAGGAGAAAAGAAGGAATCAGAGGTTTGCATGTTGTCAGAAGTGTATAAAGTCACTGTTAGCTCCTCTCACAGTGTTTTTAAGTTTGCCTTTATGGATTCATGGAGCTCTTTGCTCTAAAGATACAGAATCCCTGAAGTCCAAACTCCGTCTGTAAGTGACGTAAAACCGACCGCTGCATCTGAAGGATTTGTGTCTGAGCAGCAGTGAGTTGTTCTTCCTGACAGAAGCTCGGCAGCGGCGACTGATATATGAGAAAATAGAACCTCACAGGGACAGTCTGGAGCTCTGATAGTTTCCTCGGGTCTGTGGAGCTCAGACTGTTTTTAGTGGCAGGACGACTGTGGCCATTGACCTGCACTAGCCCAGCACCAGCACCTCTGCAAATACAAGGACTGGAGGAAGATTTAGACAAGTGTCTCCACACGTCTCCAACACTCTGGAAATGAGGAACTGTGAACAAAACTCACCCCTGTCCCTTTAATATAATTATAACCCAGAACCTAGAGATACCCAGAGATACACCTACATACGTTTTCTTTTTGATTTCTAGATTTTAAATGACCACTCCATGACATCACAAGGTGGAGCAGAGCGTTTTGGGCTTTGGAGATGTGGAATAATAACACAGCGTCACTCAAACACGTGTGAATGAAACACAACTCCAGACGTGTTTTTGAGGAGGAAAAACATCAGAACACGACTTAAACCTCCCGCGAGTCCATTCTGCGTCATATAAACCTTTAAATATTTAGTTTATAATTTAATATCCACATGTGGACGACTCCTCTGCAAAAACTGCAAAAATTAAAATACAGCAAAAGAGCAAAACATTAGAACATTATTAGGCAGCAAATAATGCCACATTCTGTCACTTTTGAGCTAAAATAGACTCAAATTCAAGTTTTTTTTCCAGTTTTTTTTACACTTTAATGCTCTGAACAAAAAAGAAAATGCTCATTTTAAAAAAAAAAAAAAAGCTGCAAAAACTAAAATACAGCAAAAGAACTAAACATTATTAAATACCAAATAAAGTCACATTCTGTAATTTCTGTAGCTAAAATAAACTCAGATTAAAGCAGCCTTTTATTTTATTAATTTTTTGTAAGATTTTATTGCACAGAAAAAATAAAAACAACACAAAAACTGAAATACAGTAAAAGAGTTAAACATTATAACATCATTAGATACTAAATAAAGTCACATTATGAAACAAAACACAAAAGGATTTTCTATCAGAGTTAAACTGACTTGAATGAAGCAGATTCATCTTAAAAGATCAATTTTAAGATTTTTTTACTTAATAAAATGAGATTTTTGACTTTTTTCAAGATATTCATCCTGATTTATCTTATCTCGATATTACAACTTATTCTCAGCACTTTTTATATGAACTCAGTCCAGGTTAAGCCTCTTTCACTTCCTTCTCAAACCAATAAGGGGAAAAATCTGTCCATAAACACTTGAAACTCGTGTTTTCTGCTTAGAACAAGATTCAGATTTCGTCTTGTTTTAAGAAAACTTGGTAAGTGAAATTTTTTTACTGCACTGGCAGAAAATTTCACTTAAAATAGGACATTTTTACCTCAAAATGAGTTGTTTTTTCTTATTCTTTGATGGGCCGTTTGTGCAGTGCAGCTGTTTTTGAAGAAACAACATAAAATGACTTAAACCTGCGGCGAGTTCGTTCTGCGTCGTATAAAACCTTTAAATATTTAGTTTCTAATTTAATATCCACATGTGGACGACTCTTCTGCAGCGTTCAGGACCTTCGAGCGTCTCATATCTGATGTGCTTCAGGTTCATAAAAGCCTCGGGCGGACAGAGGAAATCAAAGATGGCGGCGCGATAGGGGACAGGAAATGGAGCCGCCTTCACTTCCTGTCTGATCGTTTTTCTGATGATTTCCCCGTCAGAACGCGAGTCTCACCTGCTGATAAGGCGGCGGTCACAGCGGGTCAGAGCGAATCGGGCTCATAACGAGAGGGATGAGGTGCAGGTAACCGTGACGACGCAGAAACGACAACACAAAAACACAGCAGAACGTCGTTACGCAGCAAATAAAGCCACATGACGGAAGTTTTAAGATTAAATAGACTCAGATTAAAGGATGTTTTTATTTTATTTTTGAATTTTTGTAAATTTTTATTGCACGGAAAAAGGGAAAAACTGAAACACAACACAAGAACTAAACATTAGAACATTAGACGGCAAATAAAGCCACAGTATGTAACTTTTTACCTAAAATAGACCAAAGTTAAAGCATTTTTTTAATTTTTTTGACGCTTTAAAAAAAATAAAACAAAAATAGATTAAAAAAACTCTTAAACATTATTAAATAGCAAATAAAGCCACAGTATGAAACTTTATAAACTCAAATTATTATTATTTTTGATGCTTTTATTGCATTGAAAACAACAGAAAATCCCCCCATTTTAAAACACTAAATACAGCAAAACATTAGATACCAAAAAAAGTCACATTCTGTAACTTTTTACAACAACTAAAATCAAAGCATGTTTTTAATAAAAAAGAATTAAAGTTAAATTGTAAAAAAAAAAAAAAACAATGCAAAACCTGAAATACAGCAAAAGAGTAAAACATTATGACATTAGATGGCAAATAAAGCCACATTCTGTAACTTCTTTGCTAAATAGACTTAAATTAAGAAGAAAAAGAAGCAGAATCAGGTCCTTGTCGTCGTCGTCGTTGAGATTCAGTGCGTTTAAGTCGGGTTCTTTAATAGTCCAAATATGCATCAGACTTTTACCCTTCTGAGCACAAAGATACACGACCCCCTGATGTTCCCCTGTCATCAGATCCTTTCATTAGACACGATATTAACTGCAACATTACATAAGTTTAACAAGGACCTCTTCCTGTTATGTTCCGTGGTCAGAGGTCGAACACTACTCCCGACTTACAGACTTTTCCCCTTATGGATTTACAGATTTGGACGATGCTAGAAATGGTCTTTATCGTGATTTTACACCACAGATTTATTATTTCATCAAGACGACCTTTTCACAATTCATTTGCTCATCGACAGCAAGACGACACACGCCGAGTAGTTATTTCCTCAGCCCTTTTTCCACACCGAGACAGATTGGCACAAACACACATCCATACTCACATATCCGTGAAAACAACTTCAAACCAGCTGCACCTAAACGTGCCTCTCACCTTTACCTGGGCCTCTCACCTTTACCTGGGCCTCTCACCTTTACCTGGGCCTCTCACCTTTACCTGGGCCTCTCACCTTTACCTGGGCCTCTCACCTTTACCTGGGCCTCTCACCTTTACCTGGGCCTCTCACCTTTACCTGGGCTCAGCCGTATTCTTCAAGTTTGCATAATGGACTTATTGCACAATGCTGGAAGTTTCCAAAAATGAACATTCTGGTGCAAAGGTCAAAAACTGGTTCAAGCCAGTGGGGTCGAGTCTCACTTCTGAGACACGGCCCATCACATCCTGTCAATCACATCAATCAGTGCCTCTAGCCTCATTTCTGAGACTCAGAAACCACCACCTCAATTCATCAATCAATTAAACCTATAATCTATACATTAATGCAGGGTTCACCCAATGTTTGGATTCCCTGTCTTCCTCCGTGGGGCCAACTTTTCCACCATTCTCAACAGTCGTCGTAGTCGTTGTCGTCATTGTCGTCATCGTCATCGTCGTCATCGTTGTTGTTGGCGTCATTGTCGTCATTGTCGTCATCGTCATCGTCGTCATCGTTGTTGTTGGCGTCATTGTCGTCATTGGCGTCATTGTTGTCATCGTCGTCGTCGTCATCGTTGTTTTTGGCGTCATTGTCATCATCGTCGTCGTCGTCATTGTCGTCATCGTCGTCGTTGGCGTCATTGTCGTCATCGTCGTCGTCGTCGTCGTCGGCGTCATTGTCGTCATCGTCGTCGGCGTCATTGTCGTCATTGTCGTCATCGTCGTCGGCGGCGTCATTGTCGTCATCGTCGGCGGCGGCGTCATTGTCGTCATCATCGTCGTCGTCGTTGTCGTTGTCGTTGTCGTTGTCATTGCCGTTGTCGTCATTGTCGTCGGCGTCGTCGTTGTCGTCGTTGTCGTTGCCGTCGTCGGCGTCGTCGTTATTGTCGTTGTCGTCATTGTCGTTGTAAATGCGTTATTATGCGTTGTAAATGCGTTGTCGTCGTTGTCGTCATTGTCGTTATAAATGTCGTTATTATCGTTGTAAATGCGTTGTCGTTGTCGTCATTATCGTTGTAAATGCGTTGTTGTAAATCGCGTTGTTGTAAATGCGTTGGCGTCGTCGGCGTTGTCATTGTCGTCGTTGCCGTCGTCGTTGTTTTCGTTGTCGTTGTTGTCGTCGTTGTTGTTTTCGTTGTCGTTGTTGTCGTCGTTGTCGTTGTTGTCGTTGTTGTTTTCGTTGTCGTTGTTGTCGTCGTTGTCGTTGTTGTCGTTGTTGTTTTCGTTGTCGTTGTCGTTGTTGTCGTTGTTGTTTTCGTTGTCGTTGTTGTTGTTGTTGTTGTCGTCGTTGTCGTTGTTGTTTTCGTTGTCGTTGTTGTTGTTGTTGTTGTCGTCGTTGTCGTTTTCGTTGTCGTCGTCATTGTCGTCATTGTCGTCATTGTCGTTGTTGTTGTCATCGTTGTCATCGTCGTCGTTGTCATTGTTGTTGTCATCGTTGTCATCGTCGTCGTTGTCATTGTTGTTGTCATCGTTGTCATCGTCGTCGTTGTCATTGTTGTTGTCATCGTTGTTGTCGTCGTTGTTGTTGTCGTCATCGTCGTCATTGTTGCCGTCGTTCCTCCTCAGACGTTTCAGGCGTTTCAGACGTTTCAGACGCTTCGTGGTCGTGACTCTCGGGTCTGATGAGCTCAGAGAGAAAAACAGGTGAAAATCCAGGTGTGAGAAACACCTGGAATTATGTCACGAACGAGGGAGGAGAAGAAAGAGGGAGAGGGAAAGAGAGAGGGAGAGGGAGAAAGAAGAGAGAGAAAGACAGAAGGGAGAGAAGAAAAGAAAGAAGGAGAGGGAGGGAAAGAGAGAGACAAAAGAGAAAGAGAGAGAAAGAGAGAAGGCAGAGAAGGGGAAGGAGCAAAGGAGAAAAAGAAGAGTGTAAGGGAGGGAGAGAGAGAAGGAGAGGGAAGGAAAGAGAAAGGTAGGAAAAAGAGAGAGAGGAAGAGGGAAGAGAGAAAGAGAGAGGGAAGAGGGAGGGAAAGAACAAGAGAAAGAGAAAAAAGAGAAAGAGGTAGAAAAGAGACGGGTTAGAAACGCTCAAAGTTCTTGAGTCAATAAAACGTTTGTATCTGTTTTTTTAAAGGAACTGAGTGAGATTTAAATTTAAAACGTCACAAACTCGAGGTGAAAATGTCTGAATCAAACACAGATTTCCGTCAGTTCTGATTCCGCAGGTTCAGGTGTTTGGAGAACTTTTTTTCCTCTTTTAAAATGTGAAGACGTTAAAACTACAGAAACATCATAAACTGTGTCTGTTCCCATCAAACGGCTGTGAGAAAAACTCCAGAACAAAGAAGCTTTTCAGATTTTAGTCAAATAAAACACGACACGACACACGACACAGACCCACTCACCAGACCGGGACTGAACCAGGACTAAACCAGGACTGAACCAGGACTAAACCAGGTCTAAACCAGGACTGAACCAGGACTAAACCAGGACTAAACCAGGACTAAACCAGGACTAAACCGGGACTAAACCAGGACTAAACCAGGACTAAACCAGGACTAAACCAGGAGTAAACCAGGACTAAACCAGGTCTAAACCAGGAGTAAACCAGGACTGAACCAGGACTAAACCAGGACTGAACCAGGTCTAAACCAGGAGTAAACCAGGACTGAACCAGGACTAAACCAGGACTGAACCAGGACTAAACCAGAATTAAATTGGGACTAAACCGGGACTAAACCAGGACTAAACCAGGATTAAATTGGGACTAAACCGGGACTAAACCGGGACTAAACCAGAACTAAACCAGGACTAAACCAGGACTAAACCAGGACTAAACCAGGATTAAACCAGGACTAAACCAGGATTAAACCAGGACTAAACCAGGACTAAACCAGGACTAAACCAGGATTAAACCAGGACTAAACCAGGACTAAACCAGGACTAAACCGGGATTAAACCGGGACTAAACCGGGACTAAACCAGGACTAAACCGGGACTAAACCGGGACTAAACCAGGACTGAGAACTGGAGCAGGACCTGTGTTAAAACACAGTGAGGATTATTAAAATGAGGAGTTTAATAATTTTCATCTGCAAAAAAATCTCAAAATGACAAATTCTTCTGTTTTCCTCTAAACCCAAAACATTCCTAAAGTGACTTTGCCGTCAAACGGGTTTTACAGATCTGACAAGAAGCAAAAAAACCCTGTAAAACCCCAATATTTGCATAAAACACAATGTGCCCCAGACACACAAACGCACAAACGCACAGACGCACAGACGCACAGACGCACTGACGCACTGTGGCCGGTCTCTGTACTTAAAGGCGTCATTTTCCTGCTGGAGCTTTTGTCAACAGGACTGAAAAGTAAAGGTCGTGTTTATTTTTGTCCTAAAACAAATGAAAAATATGCAAATAAAACAGGCAGAAAAGTCAATTCTGATGGACAAAACTCTGCACAGATCTGTACAAACAGCAGCACATCTGGAGCTTTATCAGAGCTCCACATCTGCACAAAACACTTTAACTTTTACTCTTTCAGTTCAGTTTAAACAGGAACTTTAACACTTTTACTGACGGAGATTTTTCATGTGACACTTTTACGTTTACTTGAGGTTTTTCTTTGTTTTTTTCTCTTCAGTATCTGTACTTTTACTTGGATTAACAAAGTGAGCATTTCTTCCACCTGCAAACGTTGTTACGCCGCTGATTCCCAGAGCTTGAGCGCCCCCTGCAGGCGGCGCCGGGATACGACCAGAAAAGGCAAAACAGAGGAAACAGTCGTAGTGATAGTTTAGTAGTAGTTTAGTAATAGTTTAGTGATAGTTTAGTGATAGTTTAGTAATAGTTTAGTAGTAGTTTAGTAATAGTTTAGTGATAGTTTAGTAATAGTTTAGTAGTAGTTTAGTAATAGTTTAGTGATAGTTTAGTAGTAGTTTAGTAATAGTTTAGTGATAGTTTAGTAATAGTTTAGTAGTAGTTTAGTAATAGTTTAGTGATAGTTTAGTAGTAGTTTAGTAATAGTTTAGTGATAGTTTAGTAATAGTTTAGTAGTAGTTTAGTAATAGTTTAGTAGTAGTTTAGTAATAGTTTAGTAATAGTTTAGTAGTAGTTTAGTAGTAGTTTAGTAATAGTTTAGTAGTTTATTTGGTCATTTTGCAGCACTACAAAACAAAACTAAACCAAACAGACTCCAGCCTCTTGGATCAGGCTCGAAAGGGTTTAGTCTGCAGTAAAAGTCCTGATGAGTTTAGGTTAAGTTTAGGTTTATTTCATGTATTGTTAAAGTGCAGAATCGTCATGGGGGGAATTACCATGAGCTTCTTTTTTTTGTGTAATTTCGTTTGATTTGATATAATTTGATAAAGTGAAGCCTAATTTGATTTGTTGTAATTACAAATAAAAAGATTTGAGTGCAAAAAAAGAAAAGAAAACAGTGCAAAATACAAAACTCCACCTTTATACAGACGTACACGTGTTCATTCACTCATCTACTGTTGAAGTTGGTGCTCGTCTGTAGTTTTACCTTCACGTTCGGCTCTTTTACATTTATCTTTTACAGATTCACATCAAACCTTTCCCCAGGCCCGACTCTGCACCAGGAGATACACCACTCCCTTCACTCTCTTTCCATCATCACCTTTAATCAGTACATTTAATTGTTAATAAAATTCTGTCTTCCCCTGGCTGGACACTGCTCCCTACACCTCCTATTTATATTATTCGAATGATTCAACAGGACACTTGAAATGGTCTTTATCGTGATTCATCACCACGGATTTGTTTCTTTCTTTCTTTAACTCACACACACACTGAGGACGGTGTTTCCTCAGCAATTCTTTTTTACACAAGGACTCTTACAAATATATATACATACTCACATACAGCCAAACTCTATATCTGTGGTTCACAACCTCAAGTATTAAAATGAGTTTTTTAGAGGAATGGAGAGTGGAAGAGCTCCGTTCCGCTTCAGAGTTAATCTCATCGACGAGTCGCCAAATCTGGAGACGGATAAAACACTTCAAATATTTGGGCACTAAGGAACCAATAAATTGGTATGAGGAGAGCTACTTCACTTTTTGCAAACAAGACAGGTGCTCTTTAGCTCAAGGAAATTAGTCTCTTAAATATGTTTTGACTTCACTTCTGTAGGAGCTTCAGTTGTGAATTGTCAGAAGTCTCCTCAAAAACGTTTTTGAGAAGACTTCTGACAATTCACTGAAGCTCCTACAGAAGTGAAGTCAAAACATATTTAAGAGACTTCAAATATTTGCTCGATTTCCCTGTACATTTATACTTTCTGAACTGCAGGTGGAGGTCACATGACATCATGACATCCCCCCTTTTTTCAGTACGCAACAAGTTTCGATGCTTCTTCAGCCTCAGCTCCTGAGGCACAGCCCTGTTCTTTCAGCTTCTCCACATCCCTAACCCTGACCCTGGGCTAAACTCTGTCACCACAGATTCGTACACAGATTTATTTGACAGCAACATGAACATTGGTTTATCAAACATTTCTTCTTTTAAACACCTTTCTCTTCATCTTTTTTCCATTGTTTACATATCTACTAGGGCAGAAACACACACACACAGACACACACACAGACACACACACACACACACACACACACACACACACACACACACACACACACACACACACACACACACACACACACACACACACACACACACACACACACACACACACACACACACACACACACACACACACACACACACACACACACACACACACACACACCCACACATACACACACCTGCAGAGTGGTTTATCGCTTGGTAATGTGTGTAATATTCAGAAAAAAGTGGATTTGAACATATGACTGGATGTGGCACGACGTGGACGACAGGAAACAGACAAAGAATGAACTGAGGAGGATGAAAAGGACAACGAGCCACAGAAACAGACAGAAAAGGGACGAGAAACACACGACAAACACCAAATCCTACAGTTTACGGTCGTACAAACTAATAATAACGATAAAGAAGGAACAACATTTATCAGACGCAACATTTCAACTGAAACGAGACACGACGGACTTTTTCTAACATATGCAGCACTTTCCCACCTCGGAGGCGTTTGAACCTCTTCACATCCAGAACCTGCTCCCCACACACACAATATAACACAATATAACAGAAGAACAGAGATAAAAACATATAAATGGTGACAATAAATTCTAAATAAGCAGCGAAAAAGAGCAAGAGCCACGTGTCAAACGAGACAAAATTATGTAAATGTCAAAATAAAACAGAAAAATATGTAATAAAATATAAAACTTTACTCAGACTGAGATAAACTTGGACACAGTCGCTCACACATCACATTATACGACAAGAACGGAGTCAAAATATATAAAAAGGGAATAACTGCATTGTCCCTGTCAAATAAATCAAATAAACTAAATATAAAATTCTAAATAAGTGGCAGTAAAGAAGAAAGCAGGAGACTGGGGTCAGATGAGACATAAATGATGTAAATGTAGGTACAAGGAAGTAAAAAACAAACAAATATCGTCTCATAAATACAGAATATCACAGTTACACAAGAGGAAACTGCAGAGACGATGTGATGGACACAAACAGGTTCATCTGTGACATAAAGGTGCATTTAGGGTTTAAAATACCACATTTTTCAACAATAAAAACTTAAACTTTATAATAAAAACATTATAATGATCTTCTGCTTGTTACGTTGGCTTCAGTGGCTCTGATGTTGTTCTGTTCTGAAGCCGTTTACGATGTTACAGAATTATTTAAAACTTTACCTGAAGTTCAGATTCATAAAAACATTAAACATCAAATTCAGCATCGAGCAGCTGCGACACACGACCCCGACCACTGGGAGGCGCTGTGGTCCTGTCTAAAGCAGGACTAAAGCAGGTCTAAAGCAGGACTAAAGCAGGACTAAACCAGGGCTAAACCAGGTCTAAAGCAGGACTAAACCAGGACTAAAGCAGGACTAAACCAGGACTAAAGCAGGACTAAAGCAGGACTAAACCAGGACTAAAGCAGGACTAAACCAGGTCTAAACCAGGACTAAACCAGGTCTAAACCAGGTCTAAAGTAGGTCTAAACCAGGACTAAAGCAGGACTAAAGCAGGACTAAAGCAGGACTAAAGCAGGACTAAAGTAGGTCTAAACCAGGACTAAACCAGGTCTAAACCAGGACTAAACCAGGACTAAACCAGGACTAAACCAGGGCTAAACCAGGGCTAAACCAGGTCTAAACCAGGACTAAACCAGGTCTAAACCAGGACTAAGCCAGGACTAAACCAGGACTAAACCAGGACTAAACCAGGTCTAAAACAGGACTATACCAGGACTAAACCAGGTCTAAAACAGGACTATACCAGGACAAAACCAGGACTAAACCAAGATTAAAACCAGGTCTAAACTAGAACTAATCTAGGACTAAACCAGAACAAACCTGGGACTAAACCAGGTCTAAACCAGGTCTAAACAGACCAACTTTTGCTGCTCACTTTGCTCAATCGAACGTGCACTTCCTGACTGGTTTCTGTACTGGGGCATTTTCCAAACCCTCTCTTTTTCTGTCACTCGTATCCAACCTAAATCTCCTCCTTGTTCCTCAGACCTTTTGCACTTGTTTTTCGTCAAACCTCCAGGTTCTTCTCCTCCGTCTCATCCCTCTGTTTCTGCACTCGTTCTGTTTTTCCACTGTTCCTTCCATCTCCTGTGCATCTCTCACTCTTTCTCTCGTCCTCTGACTCCTTCTCGTCCTCCTCATCTCCTTCACTTCGGTGTCAGTTCAGTGTTTCTGCCACACGATGTCGCTGTTCCTCACTCAGATTTGGGAGTTTTACAGTTCGATCTCTCTGGAACTGCTCATGATTCCACTTCAGGCCCCGTTTACTCGTACACAAGTATTTTTAAAAACTGAGACATTTCCCTTTGTTTGTTCCCATCAAATTTGCCTCTGAAAACGAATCTTTCTGAAAGCTCCGGCTCGAGTGGAGATTCTGGAAAACTAAACGGAGTTTTAGGGGCTGACGCTCCAAAAGTGCAACCAATGTTTTTGATCGTAGAAGCATCAGAGCAGCCGTCACATTTCTCCTGCTGCAAACACTTTTCTTGTGTTTCATTTGCACAAACGGCTGATTTCTGATGATGAGCGCTCCTCAAAGACCGAAGTCGCCGTCAGTTTTGGGCTCCGATCTCCTGTCTGGTGGGATAAATCTTAAAAATGAAGTGGTTTTCCCAAAGGAGCAGTGTGAACATTTTAGGATGTGGTGTTATCACTGCTTCAAAGATTCGTTTTCAGAGGCGAGTTCGTCGTTTGCGTGTAAAAGATGGAAACAAACGCAGGGAAACGTCTCAGTTTTTAAAAATACCCAACATAAATAAAACGATGCTGTGTGCACGATGTTATTTTGGGAAACGGAGGGAGAGAAATCTTCATTTCAGCCTTAGTTGTCCAGATTTCTTCAAACTTTGGACCTTCTCTGCGATTCTCGATCTCTCTGAGCTCCACAGACAAAGGAATTTTTATGGATCGCTTAAACGTGTTTGTAAAAATTGGTAAACAAAATAAATAAAAGTGGCGTCAGTAGCTCGGTTGGTTTGTCCTGGTTCGTTGGTGGTTTGAATCTCGCTCTCCACGTAGACGTTGGTTGAGCGTTCAGATTCCAGCTCCCACAGGTGAACGTTTTTGTGCTGTTTTTGTGTCCTGTTTCTTTTTTCTTATTGCTTATTGTTTCTTTTTATTCTTATCTTATTATTTATCCCTTTAGAATCGTACGTTCTGACTGTGATGGAGCCGCCTCTGCACAGATCTCACCCGTAAACCGGCCTGGAGACGACTCCTGCTCGTTTATAGCGACTGAAACGTTTACGGTCGAACTTTGGAGATAAAACAACAACATCCCGATGAAGAAAAGTAACTAGTGGGGTTTCTACCAGAAAAGTTACACAGTGCAACTTTAAGCAGACAATACAGCACCACTACAACAAAACTACATACGACTGTTTTATCATAAAACACATCTAAAAATCTAAAATACTTCAAATCCTGGTGTAGAACTTTCTGTGTGTGCGTGTGGGACCCTCTCAAACTTTGCAGATCTGAACCAGGTCTGAACCAGGTCTGAACCAGGTCTGAACCAGGTCTGAACCAGGTCTGAACCAGGTCTGAACCAGGTCTGAACCAGGTCTGAATAAGGTCTGAATAAGGTCTTAACCAGGTCCAAACCAGGTCTAAATCAGGACTAAACCAGGTCTGAACCAGGTCTGAATCAGGTCTGAATCAGGTCTGAATCAGGTCCAAACCAGGTCCAAACCAGGACTGAACCAGGTCTGAACCAGGTCTGAACCAGGTCTGAACCAGGTCTGAACCAGGTTTAAAACGACTCTAAACCAGATCTAAACCAGATCTGAACCAGATCTGAACCAGATCTAGACCAGGACTAAACCAGGACCAAACCAGGACTAAACCTGGACTAAACAGAACTCCTGCTTTATACTAAAATTTAAAATAAACCCTGTAAAATCCTGGTGTGGTTCTCGTGCTCGTGGATTCTTTCTGTGCCGTGTGGGACCCTCGGATTGTCCCATTGTTTTCAGACGTTCGGAGAGGGTGACTCATTAGCTCCGAGATTTTTCCAAACTTCCACAAAGACGGGAAACGGAAGCGGGAATAGAACCGGACGCTGTTAATGAGCAAGACAACAATGAGAACACAAACACAATCCGACCGTTACCGCGGCGATGGAACCAGATTCTGGAGATTAGAGCCGTGGAAAAACAAAGAGCGAGAGGCCGTTTGTGACGCACTGGAAATCTGAAAACTCTCACGTGTTTTGGATAATATTTGTGTTTAATTTTATCTTAAAATGATAAAAAAGGAGCAGGAAAAGGAGGAAAGAGAAAATGCCACTGTTACCACTCTCCAACAGAGGAAGAACGGACTATTTGCTGGTGCAGGGAGAAAGAGAAAAGAAATGGGAGGCGAGAAAGAGGGAGTGAGGAAGAAGAGAAGGAAGGAGAGGGCAAAAGAAAGGAAAGACAAGGGGAGGAGGTGTAAAGGAGGAGCAGGAAAGGAGAAACAAGAGAGTGAGAAAAACGAGCAGAAGTCGCTGAAAGTGTCCGCTGCAGATTTGCATAACTTTCGGTTAATGGGACATTTCGGAGTTTTGTTCATAGTTCCTCATTTCCAGAGTGTCGGAGACGTGTGGAGACACTTGTTTAAATCTTCCTCCAGTCCTTGTATTTGCAGAGGTGCTGGTGCTGGGCTAGTGCAGGTCAATGGCCACAGTCGTCCTGCCACTAAAAACAGTCTGACCCACTCCACAGACCCGAGGAAACTATTAGAGCTCCAGACTGTCCGTGTGAACGTCTGTGTCACAGAATCATGTTAGAGTCAAACCGACCTGTCGAGGTTCAAGTGTGGCAGAGGAGCCCAAAGCAGAGAAAGAGGCGCAGGTGGGTGTAAAACAGGTGTACTGCAGGATGTGGTGATGGGAAACGGCTGGAGACATGGACGGAGGGAAGACACTGGGGGAGACTCACGGGTGTCGACGGACTGGACGACGTGGACAAGGGCTGAACAAGGAGTGAACTGACCAGGAACACAGGACGAGGACAGGACTAAGGACTGGGGCTGATTGAACAACGAGCTGCAGGTGATCCACACTGCAGCAGGAGCCCCGCCCCCGGAGAGGAGCAGACAGACACAGAAGGAGGGGAACACATAACAAACACCAAACCCTGACGCAACCGCTGCATCTGGAGGATTTGTGTCTGAGCAGCAGTGAGTTGTTCTTCCTGACAGAAGCTCGACAGCGGCAACTGATATATGAGAAAATAGAACCTCAACATGCGACGATTCAGGCGACGCAAGAGTAGTTTGGTCAAAAACGGTTTGGCTCCACTCCACACTCCCATGGTGCACCTGCACTCGTCTTTAATAAGGAGCCACCGACGCAAAATAACACAAAAAACTGTTACTTGGGTAAACTTATGATTAACATTAGAAATAATTCATTTAAAGGAAAATGTAAATAGTGGCCACACCGGCTCGTCAAAGCCTCATCCTGGTCAGGACTGGGATGGAGACACTGGGAACAGCAGGTGCCACAGGGGGGCGCCAGTGGCAAAAAGTGTCGTGTCCTTAGGCAAGACACTTCCCCCACACTGCCCAGTATGAAAGTGATGTGTGCAGGGCAGGACTCTCTCGAAAAAGAGATTAGTGTCTCAATGGGACTTTCCTGGGTAAATAAAGGTTTAAAAAAAGATAAAATTATGTTTAAACAAACGATCAACAAATAATCATGTGAACCATAAAGACCAAAAATCAGGCATTTGAACTAAATATTAAATCAAACAAAGTAGGAATAATTATCTCAGTGATGAAAATATTACAAACTGGGTTCAAGCTCGAACACGGCCAAAAAAGTTTTAAGATACTTTGAAAACTGAAGAAAAAAAATCAGTTTTGAGGAGCCGGTGCTTGATGTGAGTGTGCAGGGTCCTGTTTGATGTGAGTGTGCAGGGTCCTGTTTGATGTGAGTGTGCAGGGTCCTGTTTGATGTGAGTGTGCAGGGTCCTGTTTGATGTGAGTGTGCAGGGTCCTGTTTGATGTGAGTGTGCAGGGTCCTGTTTGATGTGAGTGTGCAGGGTCCTGTTTGATGTGAGTGTGCAGGGTCCTGTTTGATGTGAGTGTGCAGGGGCCTGTTTGATGTGAGTGTGCAGGGTCCTGTTTGATGTGAGTGTGCAGGTCCTGTTTGATGTGAGTGTGCAGGTCCTGTTTGATGTGAGTGTGCAGGGTCCTGTTTGATGTGAGTGTGCAGGGTCCTGTTTGATGTGAGTGTGCAGGGTCCTGTTTGATGTGAGTGTGCAGGGTCCTGTTTGATGTGAGTGTGCAGGGTCCTGTTTGATGTGAGTGTGCAGGGTCCTGTTTGATGTGAGTGTGCAGGGTCCTGTTTGATGTGAGTGTGCAGGGTCCTGTTTGATGTGAGTGTGCAGGGTCCTGTTTGATGTGAGTGTGCAGGGTCCTGTTTAGGGTTTTTGTTTATTTTCAAGAAAAAGGTGAGTGAATAACTGGAAAACTGTCCGTTCTTTCACTGCAGAAAAGTTTGGCCTAAATTTGAGAAATAAAACACTTAAATCTATCAGAAAATGACTTAAAAATAGTGAAATGATCTGTTCTGCAGCGAGATAATTTTACTGGACGAGTTCTCTTCAGATAAACGACCTCCAGACGAGAATGAAGCGTCTCAGGACGAGTTAAGTCGATAATAAATCCGAAAACAACATGAATAATTTGAAATATGTTTTAAAATCTTGGTCCGATCAGAGAAATTCGCGGTGTTCTGGTCCGATTGTGCTGAAGCAAAGATTAAACTCTAACCCGAGTAAAAGCGTTTCAGACAGAGCAGTGCCTACAGTTAGCGTCAGACCATCAGGAACTGTGGATGAGATCAGCTGCGAAGAATCAAACGCAGAGGTGGAAGTCGAGGAAAGAGGAGAGAGATGAAGGAGGGAGGGAGTTTGGGTTAAGGAGTGAAGGATGGAGGAGACGAGTGGATTAGTGGAGGAGTTTGGTGCAGGAAAAGGGAGGAGGAATAACAGGGATTAACCCCTGACACTGAGGCTGACAGATCCAGAAGAGCGAGAAACGTCTTCATTAAAAACACGCAGAGTTTGTGGAGGTTAAAGGACCTGTGGACTGTTCCAGAAGAACGTCACGAAACTAAAATGTCTCACTCGATTTTAATACTCGGTTATTTAATCGTACTTTGTTTTTATATTAGCGTGTGGTCGTATATCTGTCATGTCTCGTCTTTGTGCTCTGCAGATCGTTCGAAAACTGGTCATTTCTGTCCTGTGAATGAGACTTTGTAACAGTCGTAGTTTATTCGCTCATTTCGCAGCACAAAACAAAACACAGATCATGAGTGAGAGGGTTTAGTCTGAAGTAAAAGTTCTGCTAACGCGAAACCCAAACAACAACAGAAAGAAAGAAAAGCAGCGTCTACAATTTGACTTGTGTTAATCCAACTGTGACTAGTGTTAATCCAATTTCCTCTAGTGTTAATTCATCTTTATCTAGTGTTAATACAACTCCGACTAGTGTTAATCCAACTGTGACTAGTGTTAATCCAACTTCCGCTAGTGTTAATTTAACTTCCGCTAGTGTTAATCCAATTTCCCTTAGTGTTAATTTGGCTCCACCCACCTCTTCAAACTCCCGCCAGAGAAGTCCAGTTTGAACCAGTTTTGTGCAGAATTTCATCTTAAATTAACTCCAATAAAGTGTAAAAATAAAACTCCTCTGTGTGTTGTTCAGATAAATCAGGATAACTCTGAAATGTGTTTTCCGTTTACTCTCAGAACGTGAAAATAACTAGGAACTTTGGTCCAGTTACTTCATGAACATTTCCAAAAAATGTTAAATTAACTCTAGAACACGTTTGCATTTACAGTTTCACTTGAGACTTACTGTAAATATAAGAGACAAAATATAAAATAAAACATAGTTCATAATTCATTCAGTCCAGAGCTCTAGAGCTTCATCCTCTGTTTAAAGGCTTCTGCAGTGTTGGACTTTTAAAAATCATCACTCAGATGTTCTAGAAACACTCAAACAGAAATACAGTCACTTTTTTTTCTTAGTTCTTATCTTTATTGTATTATTTTTAAAGATGCCAGTTCTTCTAAGGTTCTACTGACTCTTTCTGCTCGAATAACTTCTGTGTACGACAAAGAAACAGATAATTCTAGGCCTTGTGCATCACTACAGCTGGATTCAGATCAACAAAATCAAAACGTAAAAACTTTTAGCTTAACAAAAAGAGGATTTAGTGTCAGTACTTTGTTCAAATGATGAATTAGTGTCTGATTTTTGATTTCCTGACCTGTCCTTTGGTTTGGTGAACTGAGCTGTCGTCCAACACGTGTGACTGGACAAACTGCTCTCCACCAGCACGAGCTTCTTCACCCATAGCACTCAGCTCCAGTCAAATGAAGCTCATCAAGGCTAACCACCATATGGCTGCGTTTTGCGTCACGTCAAAACAGCACAAAGGGCGACGGCGAGAAAAGCAAAAGGTTTAAACGGGCACAGACCTGCTACAGTGAAAAAAATAAGTGGAAATAGTCGATTTTGACCCGTACGATGTGGAAAAGTCAGACTCTTCTTACAGTTTGGAGGATTTTCGCAGCGTTGAGGCGATGGATTTGATAAATGATCTGGAGCTGCAAACCTCGTGTTACACTGAGACTTTAAAAACCTGGAGGATTAAACTCAGCTGCTGCACCAGAAGAACCTAAAATAATAATAATAATGATTAAAAAAGGAATAAAACACCAAATGACAGCAGTAAGATCATAACATCAGCACCACATAAACAGTCCTGACCTGTTCAAACTCGAGCATCGTCTGTTTCTGCGCCTCCTGTTCTTAGCCGGAGTTCGTCGATCCACTTTTGTCGTCTTTTTTCTGTACGTTTTTTGAAACAAATCCTCTTTTGGTAAACGTTTGTGTTTCTCCCGATTCGAGCGTTTGCAGCGACCACAGACACAGAGTTCAGGCGTTTTGGCGCAGAGTCCGTGGAGGTAAACGAGGTCCTGTGTCTGTCTTTACTTCCTGAACCCGTCTGCTTTTGGGGAAGTCGACTAAAATCAGCAAAAAACGATATATTTTCAACTATATTTTCCAACTTTTACTTTACTGGAGTTCCTGGATTTGTTTTGTCTAAGTTTCGATTCTTTTTTCTAACAGCTCCTGCAGCAAACACGGCGTCATTTCTGTTTTTCAATGGAGTTTCGGGATCGTCTCTCGGTCTCACGTTCTCCTGCTCGTTGAACTCTTCCTCCTCCGTCTTAAATCTCTCGTGTTTTGCTTCTTTCTGACCTCATTTACTTTGGCCTGACATTTTTCACAATTAGCCTCTGCTCCTCCCCCTCCTCCCTCAGGTCGGGGCCAAGATAAGACCAAAACCTGAGTCCAGTCCCGGCTCTGGTCTGGACCGGTTTCTGGTTTCTGGTCCCTGGTCCCTGGTGAAGGACCTTTTATGGTCTTAAACTGCACTAAGATCTTCTACAGCGTCTTAAACCCCGTCTGGTTTGAATAAAGATAAAGGTTCAGAAGTGAAAGTAAAGACGCAGAGAGGAGGATCCATTTCCGATTCTCATGTGGAATTTAATAAGAAATTCCAAACCGTTCAAATGCACAAATGTTTTTCCTGATCATTTCTGTTAGTGGCAAAAATGATTATCCTGTCATATTCATCCAACCACAACAGATCAACTCCAGACATTGAGTTAAAGTCACAGTACGAACCTTTTTAGTAATGAGCTAGTTTCCATGGAAATGTTTTACTCTGGATTCTGGAATATTCCACAATATCGGACACACAGTGATTCACACGGAAAAAACTGGAGTAGGGTAAAATATTTAATATATAGAGTTGTTTTTAACACCAAAAGTGTTATTTTAACTATTTGAAAGTTAAATTGGGGTTTGAGTTGGGTTATTTGCCAGAGTTGACATGGTTGACGTTAATTCAACTTCCTCTAGTGTTAATCCAACTTCCACTAGTGTTAATCCAATTTGACTAGTGTTAATCCAACTGTGACTGTTATTCCAATTTCCTCTAGTGTTAATTCATCTTTATCTAGTGTTAATCCAACTTCGACTAGTGTTAATCCAACGTCGACTAGTGTTAATCCAATTTTGACTAGTGTTAATCCAACTTCTATTAGTGTTAATCCAACTTCGACTAGTGTTAATCCAATTTCTATTAGTGTTAATCCAACTTCGACTAGTGTTAATCCAACTTTGACTAGTGTTAATCCAATTTCCACTAGTGTTAATCCAACTTCTATTAGTGTTAATCCAACTTCGACTAGTGTTAATCCAACTTCCACTAGTGTTAATCCAACTTTCACTAGTGTTAATCCAACTTCCACTAGTGTTAATCCAACTTCCACTAGTGTTAATCCAACTTCCACTAGTGTTAATTCAATTTTCACTAGTGTTAATCCAACTTCCACTAGTGTTAATCCAATTTCCACTAGTGTTAATCCAACAATCCAACTTCCCCTAGTGTTAATTTAACTTCTGCTAGTGTTAATCCAACTTCCCTTAGTGTTAATTTGGCTCCACCCACCTCTTCAAACTGAGCCAAGTCCAGTTTGAACCAGTTTTGTGCAGAATTTCATCTTAAATTAACTCCAATAAAGTGTAAAAATAAAACTCCTCTGTGTGTTGTTCAGATAAATCAGGATAACTCTGAAATGTGTTTTCCGTTTGCTCTCAGAACGTGAAAATAACTCTGGATTTCGGGTGAAACAGGAACTTTGGTCCAGTGTTACTTCATGAACATTTCCAAAGAGGTTAAATTAACTCTAGAACCGACTGGACTCGTATAAATCCTGAGAAAATGTTCAAATTGATTCTGTGAGAGTCCAGTTTAACACTCCACTTTTTGCTGTGTAGAGCTGTCTGATTTTGGTCTTAAATATATTATCTGTCTGTCAGTAAATATACCTAATTTCAAACTCTAACTGCCGGCCTCGGTGAGCTTCATTTGACTGGAACTGAACACTATAAGCTCCTTCAGTCCAGTCCTTTGTACGGTCTGTGGTTAAACTGTTTACTCTCAAAACCGGAGGCGTCCAACTCAAATTCACAGACACGTCAGCACCAACAGCGTGGACAGTTCTGAAGATGCAGCAGCAGAAACATGAAGGTAAAAACAGAAAAGAACCTGAGGAAACATAACGAACATCTTTGGCGTCAAATTAACAGAGGGACGGACAAAATTAAAAACCGGGACTAAGTTTTGGACCAAACTAAATATTTATTGAAAAATTTCAACATCTGCACGTTTTCTCTTCTGTCGAGACGAGTGACCTTTTCTTAAGGCCGCAACAACTTTTCGGTCTTAAACGATTTTTAAACGTGCGACAAAAAGCACAAAACACCACAGACACGAGGAGAAACTGCTGAGACTTTAAATCTTTGTGGGAAATGTGCAGCGACACTTCAGATCCAGGATTTTCAAAGCAGAAAAGAGGAGGAGCGGCTTCAAAATCGCACACGGAGACGAACAGTCGAACAGTCTGAACTGAAATCGCAGCCAAAATCAGGGCAAATTCTCCTGTTGTGTGCGGTGGCCTTTATTAAAATAAATGTTTAGTAATAGTTTTGCTTAAACATTGAATCCAGAACAAGAAAAATATAAAATAATAACAAAACTTTACAGAAATAACGTGTCTCTAAACTATTTGTGGCTCTGACGTTTTCTCTTTTTCGTTTGTCTGTTTTCCGGGGGGATAAATCGCAGCGAGGACAGAGAGGGCGTCTGCAAAGCATTCTGGGATTCGTAGTGTTAGTGGTGCAAATACGATTACGGGTACATGGAGATTTCCAAAAGTGTTAAATTAACTCCAGAACAGATCAGACTCGTATAAACCCTGAGAAAATCTTCAAAATGAGTTGAATCCTTGAGTTGATTTTAACGCTCCACTTTCTGCTGTGACGAGGCCGGGAGGGCATCTGACACAGGGCACAGGCGGGTGAGTTATGCATCGGGTCTGTGGAGGAATGCGCTTTAGGAGGAGAATCCATCAACACGAAGTGGAGCAGCGGCTTTGACCTCTGACCCCAGGAAGTGCTTCTGAAGAGGAGCTGTAACTCATGTGCTTAAAAGGAAACGGATGAAACAGGATTTGAGAGACGAGAGACGAGAGACGAGAGACGAGAGACGAGAGACGAGAGACGAGAGACGAGAGACACTTTTACAAACCACTAAACACGGAAAGAGAAACGTGTCGTCTGCATTTGACCCACTCACAGCTCTGGGTTAAACCTGGGTTTTACTTTAGGGCCCATATTACACTGCTGCTTTTGTCATCTGCAATGTCAGTTTTGTCGTCTGTCGTGTCGGTTTTGTCGTCCGTCGTGTCGGTTTTGTCGTCCGTCGTGTCGGTTTTGTCGTCCGTCGTGTCGGTTTTGTCGTCCGTCGTGTCGGTTTTGTCGTCCGTCGTGTCGGTTTTGTCGTCCGTCGTGTCGGTTTTGTCGTCCGTCGTGTCGGTTTTGTCGTCCGTCGTGTCAGTTTTGTCGTCCGTCGTGTCGGTTTTGTCGTCCGTCGTGTCGGTTTTGTCGTCCGTCGTGTCGGTTTTGTCGTCCGTCGTGTCGGTTTTGTCGTCTGTCGTGTCGGTTTTGTCCGCCGGTTTTGTCGCCGTCGTGTCGGTTTTGTCGTTTTGCCGTCCGTGTCGGTTTTGTCGTCCGTCGTGTCGGTTTTGTCGTCCGTCGTGTCGGTTTTGTCGTCCGTCGTCGTGTCGGTTTTGTCCGTCCGTGCCGGTTTTGTCGTCCGTCGTGTCGGTTTTGTCGCCCGCCGTCCGGTTTTGTCGCCGGCCGTCGTGTCGGTTTTGTCGTCCGTCGTTGTCGTCGGCCGGTTTTGTCCGTCGTGTGTCGGTTTTGTCCGTCCCGTCGTGTCGGTTTTGTCGCCGTGTCGGTTTTGTCGCCGTCGTGTGTCGGTTTTCCGTCGTGTCGGTTTTGTCGTCGGTTTTGTCCGTCCGTCGTGTCGGTTTTGTCCGTCGTGCCGGTTTTGCCGTCCCGTCGTGTCGGTTTTGTAAATCCGTCGTGTCGCCGGTTTTGTCGTCCGTCGTGTCGTGTCGGTTTTGTCGTCCGTCGTGTCGGTTTTGTCTTCTGTCGTGTCGGTTTTGTCGTCCGTCGTGTCGGTTTTGTCGTCCGTCGTGTCGGTTTTGTCGTCCGTCGTGTCGGTTTTGTCGTAGGTTTTGTCGTCCGTCGTGTCGGTCGGTTTTGTCCGTCGTGTCGGTTTTGTCCGTTGTGTCGGTTTTGTCGTCCGTCTTGTCGGTTTTGTCGTCCGTTGTGTCGGTTTTGTCTTCTGTTGTGTCGGTTTTGTCGTCCGTCGTGTCGGTTTTGTCGTCCGTTGTGTCGGTTTTGTCTTCTGTTGTGTCGGTTTTGTCGTCCGTCGTGTCGGTTTTGTCGTCCGTCGTGTCGGTTTTGTCGTCCGTCGTGTCGGTTTTGTCGTCCGTCGTGTCGGTTTTGTCGTCCGTCGTGTCGGTTTTGTCGTCCGTCGTGTCGGTTTTGTCGTCCGTCGTGTCGGTTTTGTCGTCCGTCGTGTCGGTTTTGTCGTCTGTCGTGTCGGTTTTGTCGTCCGTCGTGTCGGTTTTGTCGTCCGTCGTGTCGGTTTTGTCGTCTGTCGTGTCGGTTTTGTCTTCTGTTGTGTCGGTTTTGTCGTCCGTCGTGTGTGGTTTTTGTCGTCTGTTCCGGTGTCGGTTTTGTCTCGTCGCCGTGGTCGGTTTTGTCGTCGCTGTCCGGTTTTGTCGCTGTCGTGTCGGTTTTGTCGTCTGGCCGTGGTCGGTTTTGTCGCCGTCGGTCGGTTTTGTCGCCTCCGTCGTGTCGGTTTTGTCGCCCGTCGTGGTTTCGTGTCGGTTTTGTCGTTGTGTCGGTTTTGTCGCCGGTCGGTTTTGTCTTCTGTTGTGTCGGTTTTGTCGTGTCGGTTTTGTCCTGTTGTGTCGGTTTTGTCGTCCGTCGTGTCGGTTTTGTCGTCCGTGTCGGTTTTGTCGTCTGCCGTGTCGGTTTTGTCGCCCGTCGGTCGGTTTTGCCGTCCGTCGTCGTGTCGGTTTTGCCGCCCGTCGGTCGGTTTTGTCCGTCGTGTCGGTTTTGTCCGCCGTGTCGGTTTTGTCGCGTCGTGGTCGGTTTTGTCGCCCGTCGTGGTCGGTTTTGTCGTGTCGGGTGTCGGTTTTGTCGTCCGTCGTGTCGGTTTTGTCCGTCGTGTCGGTTTTGTCGCCGTCGTCCGGTTTTGTCGTTGTGTCGGTTTTGTCGTCCGTCGTGGTCGGTTTTGTCTGTTGTGTCGGTATTGTCTTCTGTAGTGTCGGTTTTGTCTGTTGTGTCGGTTTTGTCGTCGGTCGTGTCGGTTTTGTCGTCCGTCGTGTCGGTTTTGTCGTCCGTCGTGTCGGTTTTGTCTGTCCTGTCGGTTTTGTCGTCCGTCGTGTCGGTTTTGTCGTCCGTCGTGTCGGTTTTGTCGTCAGTCGTGTCGGTTTTGTCGTACGTCGAGGCGGTATTGTCGTCCGTCGTGTCGGTTTTGTCGTCCGTCGTGTCGGTTTTGTCGTCCGTCGTGTCGGTTTTGTCGTCTGTTGTGTCGGTTTTGTCGTCCGTCGTGTCGGTTTTGTCGCCCATCGTGTCGGGTTTTGTCTGTCCTGTCGGTTTTGTCGTCCGTGGTCGGTTTTGTCGTCCGTCCTGTTGGTTTTGTCGTCCGTCGGGTCGGTTTTGTCGTCCGTCGTGTCGGTTTTGTCTGTCCTGTCGGTTTTGGCGTCCGTCGTGTCGGTTTTGTCGTCCGTCGTGTCGGTTTTGTCGTCCGTCGTGTCGGTTTTGTCGCCCGTAGTGTCGGGTTTGTCGCCCGTCGTGGTCGGTTTTGTCGTCTGGTCGTGTCGGTTTGTCTTCTGTTGTGCCGGTTTTGTCGCCCGCCGTGGTCGGTTTTGTCGCCGTCCGTGGTCGGTTTTGTCGCCCGTCGTGGTCGGTGTTGTCGTCCGTCGTGTCGGTTTTGTCGTTCCGTCGTGTCGGTTTTGTCGTCCGTCGTGTCGGTTTTGTCGTCCGTCGTGTCGGTTTTGTCGTCCGTCGTGTCGGTTTTTTCACCTGTTGTGTCGGTTTTGTCGTCCGTCGTGTCGGTTTTGTCGTCCGTCGTGTCGGTTTTGTCGTCCGTTGTGTCGGTTTTGTCTTCTGTTGTGTCGGTTTTGTCGTCCGTCGTGTCGGTTTTGTCGTCCGTTGTGTCGGTTTTGTCGCCCGTTTTGTTATTCCGGTTTGTGTCGGTTTTGTCGCCGGTTTTTGTCGTCGTGTCGGTTTTGTCGTCCGTCGTCGGTTTTGTCGTCCGTCGTGTCGGTTTTGTCTTCTGTTGTGTCGGTTTTGTCTGTGTCGGTTTTGTCTCTTGTGTCGGTTTTGTCGTCCCGTGTCGGTTTTGTCGTCCGTCAGTGTCGGTTTTGTCGCCCGCCGTGGTCGGTTTTGTCGTCCGTCGTGTCGGTTTTGTCGCCCTGTCGTGTCGGTTTTGTCGTCCTGTCGGGTTTTTGTCGTCCGTCGTCGGGTTTTGTCGTCCGTCGTGTCGGTTTTGTCGCCTGTCGTGTCGGTTTTGTCCGCCCGTCCGGTTTTGTCGTGGTCGGTTTTGTCGCCGTCGTCGGTTTTGTCGTGTCGTGGTCGGTTTTGTCGCCGTCGGTGTCGTCCGGTCGGTTTTGTCGTCCGTCGTGTCGGTTTTGTCTTCTGTTGTGTCGGTTTTGTCGTCCGTCGTGTCGGTTTTGTCGTCCGTTGTGTCGGTTTTGTCGTCCGTCGTGTCGGTTTTGTCGTCCGTCGTGTCGGTTTTGTCGTCCGTCGTGTCGGTTTTGTCGTCCGTCGTGTCGGTTTTGTCGTCTGTCGTGTCGGTTTTGTCGTCCGTTGTGTCGGTTTTGTCTTCTGTTGTGTCGGTTTTGTCCGTCGTGTCGGTTTTGTCGTCCGTCGTGTCGGTTTTGTCGTCCGTCGTGTCGGTTTTGTCGTCCGTCGTGTCGGTTTTGTCGTCCGTCGTGTCGGTTTTTTCACCTGTCGTGTCGGTTTTGTCGTCCGTTGTGTCGGTTTTGTCTTCTGTTGTGTCGGTTTTGTCGTCCGTCGTGTCGGTTTTGTCGTCCATCGTGTCGGTTTTGTCGTCCGTCGTGTCGGTTTTGTCGTCCGTTGTGTCGGTTTTGTCTTCTGTTGTGTCGGTTTTGTCGTCCGTCGTGTCGGTTTTGTCGTCCGTCGTGTCGGTTTTGTCTGTCCTGTCGGTTTTGTCGTCTGTCGTGTCGGTTTTGTCGTCCGTCGTGTCGGTTTTGTCTTCTGTTGTGTCGGTTTTGTCGTCCATCGTGTCGGTTTTGTCTTCCGTCGTGTCGGTTTTGTCTTCCGTCGTGTCGGTTTTGTCGTCCGTCGTGTCTGTTTTGTCGGTTTTGTCTTCTGTTGTGTCGGTTTTGTCGTCCGTCGTGTCGGTTTTGTCGTCCATCGTGTCGGTTTTGTCTGTCCTGTCGGTTTTGTCGTCCGTCGTGTCGGTTTTGTCGTCCGTCGTGTTGGTTTTGTCGTCCGTCGTGTCGGTTTTGTCGTCCGTCGTGTTGGTTTTGTTGTCCGTCCTGTCGGTTTTGTCGTCCGTCGTGTCGGTTTTGTCGTCCATCGTGTCGGTTTTGTCGTCCGTCGTGTCGGTTTTGTCGTCCGTTGTGTCGGTTTTGTCGTCCGTCGTGTCGGTTTTGTCGTCCGTCGTGTCGGTTTTGTCTTCTGTTGTGTCGGTTTTGTCGTCCGTTGTGTCGGTTTTGTCTTCTGTTGTGTCGGTTTTGTCGTCCGTCGTGTCGGTTTTGTCGTCCGTCGTGTCGGTTTTTTCACCTGTCGTGTCGGTTTTGTCGTCCGTTGTGTCGGTTTTGTCTTCTGTTGTGTCGGTTTTGTCCGTCGTGTCGGTTTTGTCGTCCGTCGTGTCGGTTTTGTCGTCCGTCGTGTCGGTTTTGTCGTCCGTCGTGTCGGTTTTGTCGTCCGTCGTGTCGGTTTTTTCACCTGTCGTGTCGGTTTTGTCGTCCGTTGTGTCGGTTTTGTCTTCTGTTGTGTCGGTTTTGTCCGTCGTGTCGGTTTTGTCGTCCGTCGTGTCGGTTTTGTCGTCCGTCGTGTCGGTTTTGTCGTCCGTCGTGTCGGTTTTGTCGTCCGTCGTGTCGGTTTTGTCGTCCGTCGTGTCGGTTTTTTCACCTGTCGTGTCGGTTTTGTCGTCCGTCGTGTCGGTTTTGTCTTCTGTTGTGTCGGTTTTGTCGTCCGTCGTGTCGGTTTTGTCGTCCGTCGTGTCGGTTTTGTCGTCCGTCGTGTCGGTTTTGTCGTCCGTTGTGTCGGTTTTGTCTTCTGTTGTGTCGGTTTTGTCGTCCGTCGTGTCGGTTTTGTCGTCCGTCGTGTCGGTTTTGTCGTCTGTCGTGTCGGTTTTGTCGTCCGTCGTGTCGGTTTTGTCTTCTGTTGTGTCGGTTTTGTCGTCCGTCGTGTCGGTTTTGTCGTCCATTGTGTCGGTTTTGTCGTCCGTTGTGTCGGTTTTGTCTTCTGTTGTGTCGGTTTTGTCGTCCGTCGTGTCGGTTTTGTCGTCCGTTGTGTCGGTTTTGTCTTCTGTTGTGTCGGTTTTGTCCGTCGTGTCGGTTTTGTCGTCCGTCGTGTCGGTTTTGTCGTCCGTCGTGTCGGTTTTGTCTGTCCTGTCGGTTTTGTCGTCTGTCGTGTCGGTTTTGTCGTCCGTCGTGTCGGTTTTGTCTTCTGTTGTGTCGGTTTTGTCGTCCATCGTGTCGGTTTTGTCTTCCGTCGTGTCGGTTTTGTCTTCCGTCGTGTCGGTTTTGTCGTCCGTCGTGTCTGTTTTGTCGGTTTTGTCTTCTGTTGTGTCGGTTTTGTCGTCCGTCGTGTCGGTTTTGTCGTCCATCGTGTCGGTTTTGTCTGTCCTGTCGGTTTTGTCGTCCGTCGTGTCGGTTTTGTCGTCCGTCGTGTTGGTTTTGTCGTCCGTCGTGTCGGTTTTGTCGTCCGTCGTGTTGGTTTTGTTGTCCGTCCTGTCGGTTTTGTCGTCCGTCGTGTCGGTTTTGTCGTCCGTCGTGTTGGTTTTGTTGTCCGTCCTGTCGGTTTTGTCGTCCGTCGTCTCGGTTTTGTCGTCCGTCTTTTGTCGTCCGTCGTGTCGGTTTTGTCGTCTGTCGTGTCGGTTTTGTCTGTTGTGTCGGTTTTGTCTGTTGTGTCGGTTTTGTCTGTTGTGTTGGTTTTGTCGTCCGTCGTGTCGGTTTTGTCGTTCGTCTTGTCGGTTTTGTCGTCCGTCGTGTCGGTGTTGTCGTCCGTCGTGTCGGTGTTGTCGTCCGTCGTCTCGGTTTTGTCATCCGTCGTGTCGGTTTTGTCGTCCGTCTTTTGTCGTCCGTCGTGTCGGTTTTGTCGTCTGTCGTGTCGGTTTTGTCTGTTGTGTCGGTTTTGTCGTCTGTCGTGTCGGTTTTGTCTGTTGTGTCGGTTTTGTCTGTTGTGTCGGTTTTGTCGTCCGTCCTGTTGGTTTTGTCGTCCGTCGTGTCGGTTTTGTTGTCCATCTTGTCGGTTTTGTCGTCCGTCGTGTCGGTGTTGTCGTCCGTCTTGTCGGTTTTGTCCTCCGTCGTGTTGGTTTTGTCGTCTGTCGTGTCGGTTTTGTCAGACAGTTTCCGACAGTTTCCGACAGTTTCAGACAGTTTCAGACGTTGCTATTGCAGCATCGCCGGTGCAATATGTGCAGGGATTTGTGGTGATGCGACGATAGCGGCTGAGGTTCCCAAATGAGGTCAAAATGTAAAAAAATGAGGACAGAAGTCTCTAAAACCTAAGACTGTCCGGCCGAGATCTGGACTTTTCACTGTACTTCAGGACAGTCAAAGCAACTGAAGTAATGTGTGTGAAATAATGTGCTGTGACCTGAGGAAGTTCTGAGCTCAGCCTGGATTCACCCTGAGCTTTGGAGTGGACTTTATTCCATGTTTTCCTCTTTTAAGTAACATCACACACTCACACACCTGACACACACACACACCTGACACACACACACACACACCTGACACACACACACACAGACACACACCTGACACACACACACACACACACACACACACACACAAACACACACTCGTATAGTGAGTGTCAGTTTCATACTAATTGTTTTCCTTCCTGTTTTCAGACGGATCCTGTAGTTTTTCTAATGTTAGTGACCACAGCTCATGAAAAACCCGTTCACTCAGTCACAAAGTGCGTTAATCTCCCCATTAAAAAAATAAAAATCATTAAAACTGTTTTGTATTAACTCGATGTTTTGTCCGCACTAGTTCAGTGTGATTATTTGGATCATTTCAGCCCTTGAATCGCCGATCTCTGCTGAACTAAAGGTAAAAAGGAGCTGTTCATTTGAAAAATATAATTCATACTATGTGGAAACTCCAAGTACATTTCACAACACGAGTTAAAAAATCCAACCGCGCCCAGTTCAGAACAAAATACATCTTATAAAAGGGTCAAAGTCAGGTTTAAATCACAGATAAAAAACTGAAATAGAGTCATTTTTAGCCCTTTAAAGATGATTTAAACCTATTTTAGTCCCTGATTTATGTCTTATTTATCTTAGTTTAGACCTGGTATTGTCATTATTTAGACCTGGTTTAGTTCTAGTTTAATCCTTAGTCTTAGTTTAAGGCCTTAATTCTTCGTAAATCTAGTTAAA
The DNA here is from genome assembly GCA_034769755.1 of Odontamblyopus lacepedii. NCBI lineage: Eukaryota > Metazoa > Chordata > Actinopteri > Gobiiformes > Gobiidae > Odontamblyopus > Odontamblyopus lacepedii. The sequence goes on from CM068348.1 coordinate 1,739,924, forward strand.
ATCTGGATTCAGGGGTTTGGATTAGTTCTTGTTTTGTAAAAGGAAAGTCTGACCTGGGTTCCTGGTTTTTAATCTCTGAGGTTTAGTCCTGATATAGGACAGTTTAGACCTGCTTTAGTCCTGGTTTAGTTCTAATCCAAACCTGCTTTATAGTTCCTGAGATACAGCACTTATTTAGACCTGTTTTAGACCTGGTTTAGTTTGACCTTTAGTCCTCGTTTTGTTCTGGTTTTGGTTCTGCTTCAGTCCAGTTTAGACCTGGTTTAGACCTGTTTTAGACCTAGTTTAGACCTGGTTTAGACCTGTTTTAGACCTGGCTTAGACCTGTTTTAGACCTGTTTTAGACCTGGCTTAGACCTGTTTTAGACCTGGTTTAGACTTGTTTTAGACCTGGTTTAGTTTGACCGTTAGTCCTCGTTTTGTTCTGGTTTTGGTTCTGCTTCAGTCCAGTTTAGACCTGGTTTAGACCTAGTTTAGACTTGTTTTAGACCTGGTTTAGTTTGACCTTTAGTCCTCGTTTTGTTCTGGTTTTGGTTCTGCTTCAGTCCAGTTTAGACCTAGTTTAGACCTGGTTTAGACCTGGTTTAGACCTGGTCGAGTTCTTCTTCGGGACCTGGTTTAGTCCTGTTTTTCTCAGGTGTCAGTGAACTGGACCCTTCAGTCTCTCCTTTAGTGTCTGTGCTGTTGTTGGTGTCGTAAAAACCCAAACAAACAAAATGTGTGAAATGAGGTCGAACCGGCTCCGTCTCTGCTCCTGTCGTCACCTGTCGTCACCTGTCGTTTTCACTTTTCACTTTTCCCTCGTCGCTCGGGACAAACCAACACCCAAAATACAGCCTCACAAATACAGGTTCCACAACAGAAACACTTGTACTGAAGAAACACCAGGTATCGGAATTTTCCTCATTTTTGTTTCTTTATTTCAGGTTTAGTTTGTTTCACTTCACTTGAATCCGTCCTGATCCAGACCTGGTTGAGCTCCTCTGGTCTGAATGTGCTGAATGAGTCAGCGCTAGTGCAGCCTCTGCAGCTCAGGGAGGGGTTCTGGAGCTTCACATGAGGCCGGTGCATGAACTGAGAGTGACACAAACGAAAGAACAAATGAGCGAATGAAAGAACGTGTCGACTGAACAAAGGGAAAACCACCTTTACCACCTTACGCATCCCGAAGGAAATTCAAAATGTAGAAAGACTAAAAATAAAAGGTTATGAGCCGCGTCTTGGACCAATAGAGCCATAAGATGCTACGCCCCTTCCACCACCTGCTCTAAGCCCCGCCCCCTTCAGCACCTGCTCTAAGCTCCGCCCCCTCCACCACCTGCTCTAAGCTCCGCCCCCTCCACCACCTGCTCTAAGCCCCGCCCCCTCCACCACCTGCTCTAAGCCCCGCCCCCTCCACCACCTGCTCTAAGCTCTGCCCCTTCCACCACCTGCTTTAAGCTCCGCCCCCTCCTCCACCTGCTCTAAGCGCCGCCCCCTCCACCTCCTGCTCTAAGCTCCGCCCCCTCCACCACCTGCTCTAAGCCCCGCCCCCTCCACCTCCTGCTCTAAGCTCCGGCCCCTCCACCACCTGCTCTAAGCCCCGCCCCTTCCACCTCCTGCTCTAAGCTCCGCCCCTCCACCTCCTGTTCTAAGCTCCGCCCCTTCCAGTACCTGCTCTAAGCCCCGCCCCCTCCACCACCTGCTCTGTTTGGGCTCAGTTGGTCCAAAAGCCGAACAGCCCTAAAGTGGAGCAGATCCTGTGAGTCGGAGCGTCACAGACGCAGAACGACTTTAAAGGAGGAGAAACGGTCCGAACACAAACACCAGAACAAGAACATCTACAACGGGACAGCAAATAAATATATACAGGCCACAAGAGCCAAGAACCAGGACTAAACCAGGGCTGAACCAGGTCTGAACCAGGACTGAACCAGGACTAAACCAGGACTAAACCAGGACTAAACCAGGACTGAACCAGGACTGAACCAGGACTGAACCAGGACTGAACCAGGACTGAACCAGGACTAAACCAGGACTGAACCAGGACTGAACCAGGACTAAACCAGGACTGAACCAGGACTGAACCAGGACTGAACCAGGACTAAACCAGGACTGAACCAGGACTGAACCAGGACTGAACCAGGACTGAACCAGGACTAAACCAGGACTGAACCAGGACTGAACCAGGACTGAACCAGGACTGAACCAGGACTAAACCAGGACTGAACCAGGACTGAACCAGGACTAAACCAGGACTGAACCAGGACTGAACCAGGACTGAACCAGGACTGAACCAGGACTGAACCAGGACTGAACCAGGACTAAACCAGGACTGAACCAGGACTGAACCAGGACTGAACCAGGACTGAACCAGGACTGAACCAGGACTAAACCAGGACTGAACCAGGACTGAACCAGGACTGAACCAGGACTGAACCAGGACTAAACCAGGACTGAACCAGGACTGAACCAGGACTGAACCAGGACTGAACCAGGACTAAACCAGGACTGAACCAGGACTGAACCAGGACTAAACCAGGACTGAACCAGGACTGAACCAGGACTGAACCAGGACTGAACCAGGACTAAACCAGGACTGAACCAGGACTGAACCAGGACTGAACCAGGACTGAACCAGGACTGAACCAGGACTAAACCAGGACTGAACCAGGACTAAACCAGGACTGAACCAGGACTGAACCAGGACTGAACCAGGACTGAACCAGGACTGAACCAGGACTAAACCAGGACTGAACCAGGACTGAACCAGGACTAAACCAGGACTGAACCAGGACTAAACCAGGACTGAACCAGGACTGAACCAGGACTGAACCAGGACTGAACCAGGACTGAACCAGGACTGAACCAGGACTGAACCAGGACTAAACCAGGACTGAACCAGGACTGAACCAGGACTGAACCAGGACTGAACCAGGACTAAACCAGGACTGAACCAGGACTGAACCAGGACTAAACCAGGACTGAACCAGGACTGAACCAAGACTGAACCAGGACTGAACCAGGACTGAACCAGGACTGAACCAGGACTAAACCAGGACTGAACCAGGACTGAACCAGGACTGAACCAGGACTGAACCAGGACTAAACCAGGACTAAACCAGGACTGAACAGGACTGAACCAGGACTAAACCAGGACTGAACCAGGACTGAACCAGGACTGAACCAGGACTGAACCAGGACTGAACCAGGACTGAACCAGGACTAAACCAGGACTGAACCAGGACTGAACCAGGACTGAACCAGGACTGAATTAGGACTGAACCAGGACTAAACCAGGTCTAAACCAGGACTGAATTAGGACTGAACCAGGACTAAACCAGGACTGAACCAGGACTGAACCAGGACTGAACCAGGACTAAACCAGGACTGAACCAGGACTAAACCAGGACTAAACCAGGACTGAACAGGACTGAACCAGGACTAAACCAGGACTGAACCAGGACTGAACCAGGACTGAACCAGGACTGAACCAGGACTGAACCAGGACTGAACCAGGACTGAATTAGGACTGAACCAGGACTAAACCAGGACTGAACCAGGACTGAACCAGGACTGAATTAGGACTGAACCAGGACTAAACCAGGACTGAACCAGGACAGAACCAGGACTGAACCAGGACTGAACCAGGACTGAACCAGGACTGAACCAGGACTGAACCAGGACTAAACCAGGACTAAACCAGGACTGAACCAGGACTAAACCAGGACTAAACCAGGACTAAACCAGGACTAAACCAGGACTGAACCAGGACTAAACCAGGACTAAACCAGGACATATCATTAAATTGTAAATACAGCCACACATTCATTTGTGCTGAGCAAACAAATTTAGGTCTCACTAAATAATAACATTATATCAGGTCCTGATGCGCTGCAGAGTTTTTAAAGACGGTGATGAAACTGGTCCTGATGATGCATTTTGGGACCTCGAGAAACCTCAGAACCGTTTTACCGCCAAATCCTCATCTGTACTGAAGCAAGACAACGTTTATTAGATGGAAAAACAAAAATAAAGTGAATATTGAAAGAGTTTATCTGTCACTGCCCATTTCCTCCTCTCCTCCTCCTCTCCTCCTCGTCTCCTCTTCATCTTCTCATCTCCTCCTCGTCTCCTCTTCATCTCCTCGTCTCCTCCTCCTCTCCTCGTCTCCTCCTCGTCTCCTCCTCTCCTCCTCCTCTCCTCCTCGTCTCTTCATCTTCTCATCTCCTCCTCGTCTCCTCTTCATCTCCTCGTCTCCTCCTCGTCTCCTCGTCTCCTCCTCGTCTCCTCCTCTCCTCCTCATTTCCTCCTCTCCTCCTCCCCGTCTCCTCTTCATCTCCTCGTCTCCTCTTCATCTTCTCATCTCCTCCTCGTCTCCTCTTCATCTCCTCGTCTCCTCCTCCTCTCCTCGTCTCCTCCTCGTCTCCTCCTCTCCTCCTCCTCTCCTCCTCGTCTCTTCATCTTCTCATCTCCTCCTCGTCTCCTCTTCATCTCCTCGTCTCCTCCTCCTCTCCTCGTCTCCTCCTCGTCTCCTCCTCTCCTCCTCATTTCCTCCTCTCCTCCTCCCCGTCTCCTCTTCATCTCCTCGTCTCCTCTTCATCTCCTCGTCTCCTCCTCGTCTCCTCTTCATCTCCTCGTCTCCTCCTCGTCTCCTCTTCATCTCCTCATCTCCTCCTCGTCTCCTCCTCGTCTCCTCCTCATCTCATCTCCTCCTCGTCTCCTCCTCATCTCCTCCTCATCTCCTCCTCATCTCGTCTCCTCCTCGTCTCCTCTTCATCTCCTCGTCTCCTCCTCGTCTCCTCCTCGTCTCCTCGTCTCCTCCTCGTCTCCTCTTCATCTCCTCATCTCCTCCTTGTCTCCTCCTCATCTTCATCAGTCGTGGTTTTGTCTCCGATCGCATTAACACTTCTCAGAGTTGTTGGGGTTTTATCTGCAGGGACGACAGACTTTTTCAAACCGTGTGAGTCGTGTAAACAGATCGACCCAAAAACTGACCCCTCGTATTTTCCATGTTGCGTTATCGAAAAGAAGATGTCAGGAGATTCTTCTGGGAGCCTCGGTGGAATTATCAGAGCGGAGATTTGCACCGACGCTCCCCACATCTGTTATTAAAGGTCCTGCGTGACGAAAACCGGACTCTCCTGAGGTTTAAGTCGTGTGGGAAGGTTTTTCTCCTCAAACACAGAGCTGGAGTCCAGTTTGTTTCATTCACATGTTCGATTAATCCTTTAATATTGATCTGTTACATCTGCAAAGCTCAAAATGCTCTGATCCACCTCGTGATGTCATCAAGTGGTAGTTTTCAAGTTGATTTAGACCTGGTTTAGACCATATTTAGACCAGGACCTGGTTTGGATCTGGTTTAGACCTGGTTCAGCCCTGGTTTAGACCTGGGTTAGACCTGGTTTAGACCTGGGTTAGACCTGGGTTAGACCTGGTTTAGACCTAGTTTAGACCTGGTTTAGACCTGGTTTAGACCCGGTTCAGCCCTGGTTCAGACCCGGTTTAGACCTGGTTCAGACCTGGTTTAGACCTGGTTTAGACCCGGTTTAGACCTGGTTCAGCCCTGGTTTAGACCCGGTTTAGACCTGGTTCAGACCTGGTTTAGACCTGGTTTAGACCCGGTTTAGACCTGGTTCAGCCCTGGTTTAGACCCGGTTTAGACCTGGTTCAGACCTGGTTTAGATCCTCCTCTGTGTCCTGGTCTGACCCTGGTCCTGGTTTCTTGTTTTGGTTTTTCTTACCCAAAGATCTGGAGGTGATTACAGGAGGTCCCACTGCAGCTCGTTTAACCTAAGTTTAGAATTAACGAGGAGGAAAGAGGGAGGAGAGAGGGAGGAGAGAGGGAAGAACAGAGAGAGAGGGAGGAGAGAGGGAAGAACAGAGAGAGAGAGAGAGGGAGGAGAGAGGGAAGAACAGAGAGAGGGAAGAACAGAGAGAGGGAAGAACAGAGAGAGGGAAGAACAGAGAGAGAGAGGGAGGAGAGAGGGAAGAACAGAGAGAGAGGGAGGAGAGAGGGAGAAATAAAGAGAGAATAAGAGGTTTAACTGAATTACACAAATGTACAAACGGTTCTTGGTATTTTCCGACCACAAGTGATGTTACTGTGAGAGAGAAAAGCACATGGAGACTGTGAGCTGTTCTGGACCTGGTTTAGACCTGGTTTAGACCTGGTTTAGACCTGGTTCAGTCCTGGTTTAGTCCTGGTTTAGACCTGGTTCAGTCCTGGTTCAGTCCTGGTTTAGACCTGGTTCAGTCCTGGTTTAGTCCCGGTTTAGTCCTGGTTTAGACCTGGTTCAGTCCTGGTTTAGTCCTGGTTTAGTCCTGGTTTAGTCCTGGTTTAGTCCTGGTTTAGACCTGGTTTAGTCCTGGTTTAGTCCTGGTTTAGTCCTGGTTTAGTCCTGGTTTAGTCCTGGTTCAGTCACTTTTTCTCTCTGTAACTTTTATTTTCTTTATTTTGTGCATTTTATCACAATTTGCCAAATGGTTCAGTTTTTCCAGCTTTCTCTTACTTCTCTTCCCTTTCTCTTTCTCACTCCCTCTTTTCCTCTCTCTCTTTCCTAACCTCTCTCCTTCCTCCTCCTCTCCCTCTTCACCCCCTTCTCTCTCCCTCCACCTCTCTCACATCCTTCTCCTCTTCTCTCCTCCGTCTCTCTTTCTCTCCTCTCTCTTTACCTTTCTCTCTATCCCTCCCTCCAACTCTCTTTCCTCATCCTCCTTCGCTCTCCCCTCCACCTCTCTTTTCTCTTCACTCACTTTCTCTCCCTCCCTCCCTCCCTCCTGCTCTCTCTCCCTTTTTCCCTCTTCTCTCCCTCCCTCCTCTCCCTCCCTCCTTCCCTCCTCCTCCTCTCTCTCCCTTTTTCCCTCTTCTCTCCCTCCCTCCCTCCTCATCCCTCTCTCTTTCTGTGTGAATAGTTCTTGTGTACAGGAGGTGTCAGAAAACTATTTTCCTGTTTGAGCAGTGACACAGTTTTTCCTCAGGAGTTCCCTCCGACGCTCCGAGTTTTCCTGAGGTTTTCCAGAGGTTTTCCAGGGGTATTCCCCTTCTCTCTCTCCTCTTCCTTCCCTCCTCCCTCCATCCCTCCATCTGTCCTCCTCCTCTTCAGTGACACAGGGTGAATCATGACTCTGGATTCACAGGACCGGAGCTCGTCCGGAGTTTTAAACATTTCCACTGCTTAAATCTGCACTGGAAACTGTGACTGTGAAAACATCCTCACATTTTTACAACAGGCTGTCATAAACCTGCTTTAGTCCTGCTTTAGTCCTGGTTTAGTCCTGGTTTAGTCCTGGATTAGTCCTGCTTTAGTCCTGGTTTAGTCCTGGTTTAGTCCTGCTTTAGTCCTGGTTTAGTCCTGGTTTAATCCTGGTTTAGTCCTGGTTTAGTCCTGGTTTCAGTCCTGGTTCAGTCCTGGTTTCAGTCCTGGTTCAGTCCTGGTTCAGTCCTGGTTCAGTCCTGGTTTAGTCCTGCTTTAGTCCTGCTTTAGTCCTGCTTTAGTCCTGGTTCAGTCCTGGTTCAGTCCTGGTTCAGTCCTGGTTCAGTCCTGGTTCAGTCCTGGTTCAGTCCTGGTTTAGTCCTGGTTTAGTCCTGGTTTAGTCCTGGTTTAGTCCTGGTTTAGTCCTGGTTTAGTCCTGGTTTAGTCCTGGTTTAGTCCTGGTTCAGTCCTGGTTGAGTCCTGGTTGAGTCCTGGTTCAGTCCTGGTTCAGTCCTGGTTTAGTCCCAGTTGAGTCCTGGTTGAGTCCTGGTTGAGTCCTGGTTGAGTCCTGGTTTAGTCCTGGTTTAGTCCTGGTTTAGTCCTGGTTCAGTCCTGGTTTAGTCCTGGTTTAGTCCAGGTTCTCGTCTGTTCCTGTGTGAATCTGTCATGTTTAATCTCAGTGTAAATCAGTGAGACACTTTTAATTTTAGGACCAAAACCGCAGAGAGAGAGAAGACAGAGAGAAAGAGAGAGGGATGTAAAGAGAGAGGGATGTAAAGAGAGAGGGATATAAAGAGAGAGGGATGTAAAGAAGAGCAGACATGTCCAAACTGTGGCTCGGGGGCCAAATATGGCCCTCAGACTCAGTTCCTTGGCCCTGGGGCTTGGACCATATCACATGAAGCAGGACTTTTTAACCACATGTTGTTGAACATTTCTCACAGTAAATACCAAACTGTGTGAAGCTCTGAGCTGAGGAAAAGTCTTGTGGCTCATTCCAACTGCTTCTAAACGCACAAATATGAATTACCTGATGACAAATGTTTGGACCCCCCCAGGATAGAGAAAGACAGAGGGAAATATGTAGAGAGACAAAAGGGAGAGAGAGAAACCAGGAACATTTCTATACTGTGGTTCGTTGTATTTAAAGGCACTTTTTTGTCTCCGTGGTTCTGCTGTGGGTTCACCTCCTGCAGAGGGGTTCAGGGGGCTTAGGGGGTTCAGGTGCTGTGAGGGCAGAAAACTGCCCTCACGACCCAGCTGGATTAAGCGGGAGAAGGTTCTGCTGGACCTTCAAACCCCTGAAGACCTGAGGGCAATTTTAGTACATTTCTCGTCGCCTGGATTCTTTGTCTTAAAGTTGCTTTTAAAACTGCCCCTTTTACCCCTAATGAAGTGTTCTACCTCCTTTTGTTCAGTCCAACCTGTTATTTCACAATCTGCTGCTGTAGTTGTGTCATGAGGCTGTGAGAAAAGCTACAGGACCAGAAACAGAGATGAAACAAAAAAAACAGAAAATAAAATTCACTCTTTTATACAAAACACACAGCAAACATGTAGAAACAACTTTTTGGACATAAAAATGCTTAATTTAGGGCCTGAGCTACAAAAATGCAAAATCTCAAGTCTGTAAGTAAATTAAAAATCTCCTTATTGCCCTAAAAACAAAAAAAGTGCAGTGGCTCCATGACTTTCCTGGTCCAGTCCTGGAAACAGCTCCTGTCAGGTCCAGGGCCAGAGCCACAGCACTTCTGCATTTCCAGGGTGGAAATTACATTTGGATTTGTTCATTTGGACTGAAATAAACCTTTAAATAAAAATAGAAAGAGATGCACAATTACACACACCAAGATGTGTCATTTTCCATGTGTGTGAGAATTAACTCCACTTAGAGCGACTTTTTCCCTCGTTATAAACACACACAGTCAGAGGAGTCGACCATCTTGACTCACTTCACTCTTTGGCAAAGTTTGGCTCCATCAAAATGGACGGAGCGCATGAGTTTGGGGAAAACAAAGTTCCTATTGGACACTCGTTTTGCTCCCGTCATCACACAGCGTGAGTGTGACGTAGGATAAAGCCGCAGAAATGTACGGAAACCTCTATGTCTGCACTTTCAGAGGGGAAAAGGACGTTTCTGTCTTTTACCGTTACAAAGTTCTGCGGTTATAGAAACATGTTCCTCTGAGTCGTGGACGATAACGTAGGTCTTGATCCATCTTGTGTTTATGTTTCTGTTGACAGCAGCTTTACTTAGGACCCTTTGTTATTTTAATTTTTTACACCAGATGCCCTTCCCGTCCGTTCTGTCTGTGTCCAGTGTCTTGCTCATGAACACGACAGCAGAACTCACGGCGCCGCAGAACAGAGGCAGATCAGGTTTATTTTGATGTCGCGCTCGTTATACTGGATCCTCTGTTGTGATTAGCAGAGCCCGAGAGTTTTCCAAGACTCCACTCTCCTCCAGGAAGTCAGACGCTTCCTCCGGCAAAAAACATTCCCACATTTAAACCAGGAACGAACGGGAAAATATTTAACACGGAGAAACCTGGAGGAGACGAAGGAACGTTCCTGGAAGATTCAGGAAATAAAAGGATTAAACTTCGAGGAGCGGAGCGGAGGTTTAACCGCAGACCGTAAAAAGAAGTGGACTGAGGGAGCCTATAGTGCTCGGCTCCAGTCAAATGAAGCTCACTGACGCCTGCTACCAAAACAGCCGAGTACACAAACCTGCTAATGCTGAAATTTTTTTAAATTTTATTTCCTATGAGCAGGATTCAGACACTCAGAGTATTTAATTTGAAGCATCAGCCAAATCTCGGAGTCTTTGGAGTTTAAAATGTCTTTGTTACCTGCAGAAATAAAATTCTGTGTTTTCCGTCGCATTTCATTGATTTCATGAATGCAACAAACTTCAGTGACGTCGTTTATACACAGCAAACAGGCAAAAAACGAACAAAAAACGGAAAAAAACGGGAAAAACGGCTCCTTTAAAGTTGATCTCCGGCACCAAACAAAATACAACAGAGTTAAAGCTGAACTCGGGCCCGTCTGAAGCTAAAGTCCGTTGCTGGAGGTGCTGGAGTTCTGTCAGAAGCCAAAAGACTCGATCGCCGATGTCTGAACGTTTTTGAAAATGGTTCAGGAATGTGTTTTTTAGTGTTTTTCAAAAAGTATAATTCACGTGTAAATAAACGGGATTAGAAACGACGTCGGCGATCGAGTCTTTTGGGCTTTGGTCTGTGCAGTGGGAAATCGGTGCTTATAAAGTTGTTTTCTAACGTTTCCAGACACTAATGAGTGAACCAGAGCGTTTGGTTTGTGAGACTCGTGGCTGTTGTCAGATGGGTTAAAGTGGAGTTAAGCTTCTTCAGTCTGAAGCAAATTGGTGTTTTACGTGGAAGTTCAGAACTTGCCCCCATCACTGCACTAGTTCAGAACTTGCCCCCATCACTGCACTAGTTCAGAACTTGCCCCCATCACTGCACTAGTTCAGAACTTGCCCCCATCACTGCACTAGTTCAGAACTTGCCCCCATCACTGCACTAGTTTGTTGCCTTGACAGACTCACTGCCACAGTCAGATCTCCACTGAGGAAACACTGATCTGTGCCGTTTTTTGGCTCCTGACAGAATTCCACCACCTCTAGAAACGACTTTAGCTTCAAACGGGACAGAGTTCCACTTTAGCTCTATTGTATTTTGTTTGGTGACGGTTCAAACGGGGCCAAACTTTATCAGACTGACTGAGTGTCGCTCCTCAGGGTGGAGACAGTGGAGAGAGGAGAGGAGGAGGAGAGGAGGAGAGGAGGAGGAGGAGGAGGAGTGCAGGGTGCAGGGTGGAGATGTGGAGGTGCCAGTGTTTGGGATGAGCTCAGGCTTCAGGAATCTGCCCGGTCACACTGCCAACTCCACTGCTGCGAGGAAACTGATAACATGAGCACTTCAGAGAACAGGAGGAGAGCAGGAGGAGAGCAGGAGGAGAGCAGGAGGAGAGCAGGAGGAGAGCAGGAGGAGGGCAGGAGGAGGGCAGGAGGAGGGCAGGAGGAGAGCAGGAGGAGGGCAGGAAGAGAGCAGGAGGAGGGCAGGAGGAGGCAGGAGGAGGGCAGGAGGAGGGCAGGAGGAGAGCAGGAGGAGGGCAGGAGGAGAGCAGGAGGAGGCAGGAGGAGGGCAGGAGGAGGGCAGGAGGAGAGCAGGAGGAGGGCAGGAGGAGGGCAGGAGGAGGGCAGGAGGAGAGCAGGAGGAGGGCAGGAGGAGGCAGGAGGAGGGCAGGAGGAGGGCAGGAGGAGAGCAGGAGGAGGGCAGGAGGAGAGCAGGAGGAGGGCAGGAGGAGGCAGGAGGAGGGCAGGAGGAGGGCAGGAGGAGGGCAGGAGGAGAGCAGGAGGAGGGCAGGAGGAGAGCAGGAGGAGGGCAGGAGGAGAGCAGGAGGAGAGCAGGAGGAGAGCAGGAGGAGGGCAGGAGGAGAGCAGGAGGAGAGCAGGAGGAGAGCAGGAGGAGGCAGGAGTTGTGTGTGTCCTCCAGACCACTTCACTGCTCCCTCAGAGTGCAGGAAAACCCAGTTCTTTCTTTTCTGCCGTTCTGAACCTGCCATAAGGAACCTGATCCCCTGAGGAAAACTGTGACTCCTCCTGAGCCTTTACGGAGTGTAGGAAACCTGCAGGAGCCTGTGATTTAAGCCCCGTGTCGTTTGTATAAGAGGAATTGACGACCAAATTGGGATAAAATCTGATGCAGATTGAGGATAAAGGAAATGTAGGAACACAGGGCCTAACTGTGGAAAAAACTCGCGCTGTGGGAACGTGGAGGATCTGACACACTCGGGTTGACGGGAGAAACCAGACGACCTGGGGACTGAACCACAAACCTTTGTTGCTGTGAAGTCCGTATCTTCTGTTATTTTTACAACATGCGTTATAGTGAGCAGGATCGCCTCTCCACAGATCTGACCTGGCCTGGTCTCGTCTCCATGATAAATACAGTGTGTTTAATACCAAACATTTCGCTCATTTAAAGCAAAAATCCTCCAGAAAAGTTTCCTAATGCACCTTTACGTTGCACTTACTCTTTAAGATTCATGTTCACAGATTTATTGAAGATAAAGTGACCAGAATTTGAAAATAAACTAAACTGGGACGTCCCTAATTTGGGTCGGTGATAATAAAACTGTGAAACAAGTGAGGAAGTAAAAATGTTCTGTACTCTGCACTAATGTGACTCAGTTTAGTCACATTTTCTTTGTGTTTTGGTCATTTTTAAGCAGATTCTTTGTGTTTTACTTAAACAAATGACAGTTTCTGCCTCTTTTTACTGTCGGCAGGGATCAAACTGGTCAAAAATAGGGACATTTCTTGTGTAAAACTGGGACAAATGACTGGTTTTGGATAAATCCACTGGGACAGGGGCCACAGGGCTCAAAAGTGGGACTGTCCCGGGGAAACAGAGACGTCCGATCAGCCTAATGTTAGTCCTCGTCTCTTTAAGCTTCATTTTTACAGATTGAGATGTATTTCAGAGCAAAGGCTTCTGGGAAAGTGAGTCCAGTCCATCCCCCAGAGGACGACGGCGTGTTTAAGTCTGAACGTATCTGTGGTTTACATGAACAAATCTCCCCGGACACTGGAGCACATGTTCTGAACCATCAGAACGAGCGGCTCAGTTTCTCCGGAGAGTTACGGAGCTTTAAATAAAAAAAAAAAAAAACACAATTCAAGACAAGAGGAGCTAAAAATAACGGTCTAAAAATAAAGTGTGCGCTCGGTTTTGTCTCGGTCAGTGCCGCGCGTCTATAAAAGGACATGAGCCGAGGAACAACAAGCAAACGTCATCCCAGAGTGTAAATACAGGAGAGTTACACGAGCATTTATCAAACTCAGGAAGAGATTTCAAATAAATAAGGACGAGGGGAGAACGGGGAAGATTTAGAGAGACGAAGGTGCAGCGAGAGGAAGTGGACACGAGGGCTGAGGGATAAAAACAGGACACACTCGGGTCGGGATGTTCGGTGTGAATAAAAGAGTGAATGAAGTGTGAAGCATCGTCCGTCCTCAACTCTGTCAGAGTAAAATATGAAGAACTTCTGCTGGATTTTCAATAAACTAATGTGATTTATGCTCCTCTGGTTTAGACCTGAAATAGTCCTATTTTAGCCCGAATTTAGACCTGGTTTAGTCCTGGTTTAGTTCTTGGTTTAGACCTGTTTTAGTCCTGGTTTAGCCCTAGTTTAGACCTGGTTTTGACCTGGTTTAGGCCTAGTTGAGACCTGATTTAGACCTAGTTTAGACCTGGTTTAGTCCTGGTTTAGTTTTTGGTTTAGACCTGTTTTAGACCTGGTTTAGACCTGGTTTATACCTGGTTTAGACCTGGTTTAGACCTGGTTTAGACCTGGTTTAGTCCTGGTTTAGTCCTGGTTTAGTCCTGATTTAGACCTAGTTTAGACCTGGTTTAGTCCTGGTTTAGTTTTTGGTTTAGACCTGTTTTAGACCTGGTTTAGACCTGGTTTATACCTGGTTTAGACCTGGTTTAGACCTGGTTTAGACCTGGTTTAGTCCTGGTTTAGGCCTGGTTTAGTCCTGGTTTAGGCCTGGTTTAGGCCTGGTTTAGACCTGGTTTAGACCTGGTTTAGTTTTTGGTTTAGACCTGTTTTAGTCCTGGTTTAGACCTGGTTTAGACCTGGTTTAGACCTGGTTTAGACCTGGTTTAGACCTGGTTTAGACCTGGTTTAGACCTGGTTTAGTCCTGGTTTAGACCTGGTTTAGACCTGGTTTAGTCCTGGTTTATACCTGGTTTAGACCTGGTTTAGACCTGGTTTAGACCTGGTTTATACCTGGTTTAGTCCTGGTTTAGTCCTGGTTTAGGCCTGGTTTAGACCTGGTTTAGACCTGGTTTAGTCCTGGTTTTGACCTGGTTTAGGCCTAGTTTATACCTGATTTAGACCTAGTTTAGACCTGGTTTAGACCTGGTTTAGGCCTAGTTTAGACCTGATTTAGACCTGGTTTTGACCTGGTTTAGGCCTAGTTTATACCTGATTTAGACCTGGTTTTGACCTGGTTTAGGCCTAGTTTATACCTGATTTAGACCTAGTTTAGACCTGGTTTAGACCTGGTTTAGGCCTAGTTTAGACCTGATTTAGACCTGGTTTTGACCTGGTTTAGGCCTAGTTTATACCTGATTTAGACCTAGTTTAGACCTGGTTTAGTCCTGGTTTAGACCTGGTTTAGACCTGGTTTAGGCCTAGTTTAGACCTGGTTTAGACCCGGTTTAGACCTTGTTTAGATCTGGTTTAGTCCTGGTTTAGACCTGGTTTAGACCTGGTTTAGGCCTAGTTTATACCTGGTTTAGACCTAGTTTAGACCTGGTTTAGACCTTGTTTAGATCTGGTATAGACTTGGTTTAGACCTAGTTTAGACCTGGTTTAGACCTTGTTTAGACCTGGTTTAGTCCTGGTTTAGGTCTAGTTTAGACCTGGTTTAGACCTTGTTTAGACCTGGTTTAATCCTGGTTTAGGCCTAGTTTAAACCTGGTTTAGACCTGAAATAGACCTGATTTAGTCCTGGTTTAGCTCAGACTGGTCCAGTATAGGGACACTGGGACGTTTCTTGTATAAACTGGGACAAATCTGTGGTTTTGTATAAATCCACAGGGACGGGGGGGACACGGGGTCAGGACTGGAACTGTCCCGGGGAAACAGGGACATTTTCTCCAAGTCCATTCCTTAAATCTTCTCCACTTATTGCCGTTCTCATTCGTCGAACTGTTCTTACTTTTACTTTTCCCCTCGTCCCTTAGTCCATAACCGGCCGTACTCCCCGTTCCCGTCGAGCAGGAGTCAAAAGAACCCCAGGCCTGTGCAGTATAAATATATAATAAAAGTGAGATCCTGCACAGATCCAGGTCAGATACTTTTGTAAATCCCGTCGTGTTTCAGTACCATCTGTATCTGACACTCTGTGGAATAATGAGTCCAAATACCTCCTGCACATTCCACCCAGTTCATGCTCCAAATCTCTTATCTTTAACCGCCTCTGGTCAGCACGGCCAAAAAAGAAAAAAACACACTCACGCCGTTGGACTTTCTGATGAATCACGAGTGTTTCGTGGTGGGAAGCGCAGTTTTGTTTCTCGGGATGTTTGTGGTTTGACTTTAAACATTTCCATCGAGCGTTTATTCATCACGGGTGTTTCTGTTGCTCATTTTTAAGCAGATTTTTGGGATTTTACCCAAACAAATGACTCCTACCAATTTAAAAATGCACTTTTATCCGTCTCCTTTATCCGTTGGGTCGTGGGTGCAGCTGATCTCAGTCCTCTGCACCCGACCCCTCTGACAAATGAGCTGTATGCAAATGAGCTGTATGCAAATGAGCTGTATGCAAATGAGCTGTATGCAAATGAGCTGTATGCAAATGAGCCATGTGGTTTGAAGTTTGGTTTGTATAAAACGTAAACAAAAGTGCCAAAGCTGCAGTAAACACAGTATTACTCAGAGTCTAGAATGAGGAGGAAATGTAGAGCGGAGGAGAGGATATTTTTTAATTTTATGTGAGTAAATAAAAGCAGATTTATATTGTAAACATATATGAATAAAAACATGTTTTTTTTTTACATTAGTAATTCATTTTGTGTATAATTTGATATTTTTGTTGATAATACGTTAATTAAAGCCACAAAACAACCTGAAGAGCCGTTTGAGAGCCGTTTGAGAGCCGTTTGAGAGCCGTTTGTGAGCCGTTTGTGAGCCGTTTGTGAGCCGTTTGTGAGCCGTTTGAGAGCCGTTTGAGAGCCGTTTGGGAGCCGTTTGGGAGCCGTTTGGGAGCCGTTTGGGAGCCGTTTGGGAGCCGTTTGGGAGCCGTTTGGGAGCCGTTTGTGAGCCGTTTGTGAGCCGTTTGAGAGCCGTTTGAGAGCCGTTTGAGAGCCGTTTGGCAGCCGTTTGGCAGCCGTTTGGGAGCCGTTTGGGAGCCGTTTGGGAGCAGTTTGAGAGCCGTTTGAGAGCCGATTGCGAGTCGTTTGTGAGTTGTTTGGGAGCCGTTTGTGAGTTGTTTGGGAGCCGTTTGTGAGTTGTTTGGGAGCCGTTTGTGAGCCGTTTGGGAGCCGTAAGAGCCGGCTCTTTTGTGTGAGCTGAGCCAAAGGAGCCGGTTCTCTACAAAGAGCCAGAATTCCCATCACTAATGTTCTGGGTTGATGAGGAACCCCGTCCAGACACGGGGAGAACATGCAAACATGTGACCCTACGAAGTAAAAGTATTTTGTGCAGATTTTGAGATCTGATAAAACTTTAAATCAGTTTCTCTCAACAGTAAAACTATTAAGAAGCTGTTTTTTTTAACAGTTTTAACACTTTTTATTTTGCATATCCTGAATACGCAACACTCTGATATTCGATAGAGAACAACACCGACGTTCATTTCATTCACCTGATCATTTAAATTATTATTCTACACATCAGCTCTAAGATGGACAGATGACAGACGATAAATACATGTTGAAAATGTTAGAATAAGAAAAGGTCACAATCACAGACGTGTTTTTATCTCCTCCTCCTGTGTGGTCAGATCCTCTGCTCCTGGAATGTTCCTCCCTCCACTGTTCTCTGACCCACACACCTTTTTATCGCTCTTTTATCTCTCCATCTCCTCCCTTCCTCTACCTCCCCTCTTCTGTTTCTAATACACGTTCTTCAGACGGACACACCTTTTTCTCTCTTCTTTCTCAGATGCAGATGCTCTTCAGTTGGACACACATTTCTCCTGCATTCCTGCTCTTTTCTCTCTCACACCCTCTTTTTGTGTCTTTAACCAAATTCTTTCTCTCCCCCTTTCCTTTCCTCCTTTGCTCACAGCTCTTTCACTCTCTCTCTCCTTCTCCCTCCATCTCTCTCTTCCTCCACTTCCATCAGATTTGTTCAGGATGTTGATGACCTGACTATTGTTAATAAAAAAAAAAAAAAAAAAAAAAATCAAACAAAACTGACAAAGTGTTCAACTAATAAACCTTTGAGTTTGGTTAACATCTCTCTCTTTCTCTCTCTCCCCATCTCTCTCTTTCTCTCTCTCTCTCCCCATCTCTCTCTTTCTCTCCCCATCTCTCTTTCTCTCCCATCTCTCTCTTTCTCTCTCTCTCCCCATCTCTCTCTTTCTCTCCCCATCTCTCTTTCTCTCTCTCTCTCCCCCATCTCTCTCTTTCTCTCTCTCTCCCCATCTCTCTCCCTCCCCATCTCTCTTTCTATCTCTCTCCCGATCTCTCTCTTTCTCTCTCTCTCTCCCCCTCTCTCTTTCTCTCCCCATCTCTCTTTTTCTCTCTCCCCCATCTCTCTCTTTCTCTCTCTCTCCCCATCTCTCTTTCTCTCCCCATCTCTCTCTCCCCCATCTCTTTCTCTCTCTTTCTCCTCCCCTCTCTCCCCACCTCTCTCTTTCTCTCCCCCTCTCTCCCCACCTCTCTCTTTCTCTCTCCCCTCTCTCTCCCCACCTCTCTCTCTTTCTCTCCCCATCTCTCTCTTTCTCTCTCTCCCCACCTCTCTCTTTCTCTCCCCCTCTCTCCCCACCTCTCTCTCTTTCTCTCCCCCTCTCTCTCCCTTTCTCTCCCTCTCTCTCCCCACCTCTCTCTCTTTCTCTCCCCATCTCTCCCCACCTCTCTCTCTCTCCCCCTCTCTCTCTTTCTCTCCCCCTCTCTCTCCCCACCTCTCTCTTTCTCTCCCCCTCTCTCTCCCCACCTCTCTCTCTTTCTCTCCCCCTCTCTCTCCCCACCTCTCTCTCTCTCTTTCTATCTCTCTCTCCTCCTCTCTTGCTTCCTCTCTCTTCCTCTCTTGCTTCCTCTCTCTCATCCTGTCCTTTCACTTGTTCTCCCTAACCTCTTCTGTTTATAATCTTTCTATCTACCTCCCTGTCCCTCTCTCTTTCTCTCTCCTCCACCCCTCCCTCTCTCTCTTACCTCCTCTCCTCCTCGTTTCCTCCACTCGTCTCTTCAGTCTCTCCATCCTTCTGGACTAAACTCTTGTGTCGTATTTACTGTTTCCCTGGAACAAAAGTGCAGCTGCTTCACTCCTCATATTTTATCGTTCGCGCAAAAACAAACAGAATCTGTGTGTTTTTGATAATAAACTTAATATTTTAAACACTTTTCATTCTTTTCCAGATTAAAGAGCCTCAGATTGAACTATTTTCTGCTCTAATGTGGCTCCACTGTGTTTTTAAACTCCACACACCTTCACTGGAATCATTCGGATCGTTTCAGACCTGGAATTCCTCATTTCTACTGAGCTAAAGGGAAAAGGAGCTCCACTTCCTGTTTAAAATGTACTTAAAGAGTAAAAGTATTTCCTGTTTAAAATGTACTTAAAGAGTAAAAGTATTTCCTGTTTAAAATGTACTTAAAGAGTAAAAGTATTTCCTGTTTAAAATGTACTTAAAGAGTAAAAGTATTTCCTGTTTAAAATGTAGTGGAATAGAAAGTACAGATACTCTACCTACTCTCAAATGTAAAGAAGTTAAAGTACAAATATCCTCTTTAAAATGTACTTAAATGTACTTAGTAAAGTACAATTAAGTAAAATAAAATAAAGTAATTAAATTAAAGTAGAGTAAAGTAAAATACAGTAAAGTAACGTAAAGTAAGGTAAAGTAAAGTAAAAAAAATAAAGTCAAGTAGAGTAAAGTAGAATGAAGTAAAATTAAATTAAGTAGAGTAAAGTAAAGTAAAGTAGAGTAAAGTAGAATAAAGTAAAGTAGAATAAAGTAAAGTAGAGTAAGTAAAGTAAAGTAGAGTAAGTAAAGTAAAGTAGAGTAAGTAAAGTAAAGTAGAGTAAGTAAAGTAAGTAAAGTAAGTAGAGTAAGTAGAGTAAAGTAAAGTAGAGTAAGCCTTTCTGTGTGGAGTTGCATGTAAAGTGTCTGGATGGGTAAAGTAAAGTAGAGTAAGTAACCCAAAACATGCAGCACCTGAACTAAGTAAAGTAAGTAGAGTAAGTAGAGTAAAGTAGAGTAAAGTAGAGTAGAGTAGAGTAGAGTAGAGTAAAGTAGAGTAGAGTAGAGTAGAGTAGAGTAGAGTAGAGTAGAGTAGAGTAGAGTAGAGTAGAGTAGAGTAGAGTAGAGTAGAGTAAAGTAAAGTAAAGTAGAATAAAGTAAAGTAAAGTAAAGTAAATTAAATAGAGTAAAGTAAAGTAAAGTGCGCTAACCTAAAAGTTGGGGACGCTAAAACGTTAAGGCTGAGTTATTACAGTGGGACGCATGTGACCGACAGGAAAACCAGATTCGTTATAGGAGCTTGGGGAGAATGAAACACACAGGAGACAGAAATAAGTTTAACTGAATATATTAAATAAATTGAGAATGTACAGGGAAAACAAACAAAATAAATAATTGGAATAAATGCCAGTGTGGCGAAAGACCACAAAAAACAAACAAACCCTTAGCTCAAGTCCCTTTTCAAGTTTAGCATCAAAGATTTTTACTTTGATAAGTTCCAAGTTCCTTTGGGAGGTTTTGTAATCCTCAGTTGAGTTTCAATGCAAGCGAAAATGCAAAGGTTCAACACAAATAATCCAGTTTAGGCAAAGAAATTGTTCAACGCAAAATGATCCAAAAAATCCGAGTCTGGATAACAAAGGAGAAAAACAGAAAGATCCTACCAGTTCGTAGATTGTTCTGTTTTAAGCTCGTCACCTCAGAACGAGGAATCAGAGTTCATGGTGTGGTACAAAAAACCTGACCTGTGACAAAGGTAAAAAAATATATATATATATCACAAGTCAGTTACTAGTAACATTTCATAGCATTATCATTTCCTTTATAAAGTAATCATTGCATTGCATTTGAATGAATGAATTAATCCAAATTCAAAGCTAACAATATAGTTCAGTTGCGCAACAATACATATTCATAATCTCCATTACCAATTAGACTACAAGACATGTAGTGAATCAGTTTCAATGGGTTTGTACCATTAGCATCAGTAAAAGAAAGAAAAGAAATGTCGTTATAGACATAACGATTAAACAATGTCCGATACAGACCATAATAACTGTTAAAATTTTAACTGAATTATTTTAAACTGCTCTCTTGAGTTTCTAAACTCAATACAAAACTCAAGAGAGCCGAAAACGTTCAGAGAAGTTGATCGCGGCAACCCGGAAGTGAATATTTTACTTAATTTAGCCATTTCTGCGCTAGTTAGCAAGCTTTTGGCAAATTCATTATATAAAATAAGCTCTTGGGTCACTCACCATTGAGTTTGAGAATTTTTGGAGTAAAATTCAGAATACCGCGGGCGGTTCTGTGCAGCCTCTGCAATGCGCTACAGGCCACAGCCGGGAGCAGGAAGTGGAGACAGGAAGTGGCTCGGGGCTCTGTCAGTTTAATCACACAGCGCCACTTGTGCCAGGTCCAATGGTACTGCAGTGGAGGAGGAGATATTTGCATGCGATTTGGAGACGGGGGTTACAAAAGAAAAGAAAAGAAAAGAAAAGAAAAGAAAGAAAAGAAAAGAAAAGAAAAGAAAGAAAAGTAAAGTAAAGTAAAGTAGAGTAGAGTAGAGTAGAGTAGAGTAAAGTAAAGTAAAGTAAAGTAAAGTAAAGTAAAGTAAAGTAGAGTAGAGTAGGGTAAAGTAAAGTAAAGTAAAGTAAAGTAAAGTAAAGTAAAGTAGAGTAGAGTAGGGTAAAGTAAAGTAAAGTAAAGTAAAGTAAAGTAAAGTAGAGTAGAGTAGAGTAGAGTCGAGTCGAGTCGAGTCGAGTCGAGTCGAGTCGAGTAAAGTAAAGTAGAGTAAAGTAGAGTAGAGTAGAGTAGAGTAGAGTAGAGTAAAGTAAAGTAAAGTAAAGTAAAGTAAAGTAGAGTAGAGTAGGGTAAAGTAAAGTAAAGTAAAGTAAAGTAAAGTAAAGTAAAGTAAAGTAGAGTAGAGTAGAGTAGAGTCGAGTAGAGTCGAGTAAAGTAAAGTAGAGTAAAGTAGAGTAGAGTAGAGTAGAGTAGAGTAAAGTAAAGTAAAGTAAAGTAAAGTAAAGTAAAGTAGAGTAGAGTCGAGTAGAGTCGAGTAGAGTCGAGTAGAGTAGAGTCGAGTCGAGTCGAGTCGAGTCGAGTCGAGTAAAGTAAAGTAGAGTAAAGTAAGTGTTTGTAAGTAAGTAAGTGTTTTATTTATATAGCGCTTTTCACAGACATATGTCACAAAGACGCTTTACAGAGGATTATTCAGAGCATTTTTCATTCACTCCATACCCGGTGGTGGTAAACTACTGCTATAGCCACAGCTGCCCTGGGGCAGACTGACGGAGGCGCGGCTGCCAAGCCAACCGGCGCCAACGGTCCCTCCGACCACCACCATCACTCACTCACACAACTTTCACACCTACAGTGCATGTTTTGGGTTGATGGGGGAAACCGGAGCACCCGGAGGAAACCCATCCAGACACGGGGAGGAACATGCAAACTCCACACAGAAAGGCCCGGGCGACCCGGGGATCGAACCCGCAACCTTCTTGCTGTGAGGCATGAGTGCTAGCCACTCAGCCACCGTGCCGTAAAGTAAAGTAAAGTAAAGTAAAGTAGAGTAGAGTAGAGTAGAGTAGAGTAGAGTAGAGTAGAGTCGAGTAGAGTCGAGTAAAGTAAAGTAGAGTAAAGTAGAGTAGAGTAGAGTAGAGTAGAGTAGAGTAAAGTAAAGTAAAGTAAAGTAAAGTAAAGTAAAGTAAAGTAAAGTAAAGTAAAGTAAAGTAAAGTAAAGTAAAGTAAAGTGAAGTGTGCTTACACATGGTACTATTCTACTTTTATTTCATTTACATTCGGGTTTAGTTTTGTTTTTCACGTTTTTAAGTCAAATCTGGCACTGAACCTTTAAAGTTTCCCATTTTTCCCATGACTTTAAAAAATGAAATAGTAAAGCTCCACTGTGGATCTTTTCTCATGGGGGATCTGCAGTGACTTGTACATGTGGATATAGAATGTCCCTCAGCGCGGCATTAAAATCAGCCTCGGTCTTTTTCCACAGGGAGAAGTGACTCTGCCAGGTCAGATCTGTGGAGAGGCGGTGCAGACAGACAGGTTTAATGCCGTACTGTGGAATATTCCCCTGAACCCTCTTCAGTCGGAGCTTCGAGCGGCTCCGTCGGTTCTTCAGTCACTTTCTGCTTTCAAGGTTTTCCCCGTAAACATTTTTTATTTCCCCGGTTGCCGTGGCGATGATTATGGCTTTAGTCGAGTCACTAATGATACGTTCAGGAGGAGTTTCCCTCTTTCCCTCCCTCCTTCCACGCTCTCATTCTCTCTTTCTTACTCATAGAGCTCTTTCCCTCTCTTTTTCTTCCCTCTTTCACGTCTAACCCCTCGTCTCTCTCTATCATTCCTCTTTCTCTCCTCACCTCTTCTCTCTCTTTGTCTCTCTCTTCTTCTCCCCTCTCATCCCTTGCTTTCTTCCTACCCCTCGTTCACATCCTCTCCCTCTTTATCATCCCTCTTTCTTTCTGTCCCTTTTTCTCCCTCTTCTCCCCCTCCCTCTCCTATTCTCTTTCTCCCCTCTTCTTCCTCTAACCTCCTTTCTCTCTCTCTCTCTCTCTGTCTTCTTCTCCTCTTTCCTCCCTCCTGTCTCGTCCCTCTAGTCTCTTCTCTCCCTCTCTCTCTCCCTCTTCTCCCGCTCTCACTCTCTCTTTCTTCCTCTCCCTTCCCTCATCCCCCTGTATTCCTCTCCTCCGTCCTCCCTCTCTTTTCTCCTCCCTCTGGTGCAGCTGTTGTGGAGGTGGTGAGTGGAGTTTGGAAAATCCTCTGAGTCACTGAACATAAAGAACAACACAAACCCCCAATACACAGGAGTAAAACTACTGCTACTGCTACTACTACTACTACTGCTACTGCTACTACTACTACTACTACTGCTACTACTACTACTGCTACTGCTACTGCTACTACTACTACTACTACTACTACTGCTGCTACTGCTACTGCTACTGCTACTACTACTGCTACTACTACTACTACTACTGCTACTGCTACTACTACTACTGCTACTGCTACTACTACTACTGCTGCTACTACTACTACTACTACTTCTACTACTACTGCTACTGCTACTGCTACTGCTAATGCTACTGCTACTAATACTGCTACTACTACTACTGCTGCTGCTACTACTACTACTACTACTACTACTACTACTACTACTACTACTACTACTGCTGCTACTACTACTACTACTACTACTACTACTACTACTACTACTGCTACTGCTACTGCTAATGCTACTGCTACTAATACTGCTACTACTACTACTGGTACTACTGCTGCTGCTATTATTAGGCATGTTTATACATAAAGTAATTCAAAGTGTTTCACAAAATAAGAAATACCTTCAGATCATCAGACAAACAAATGAAAACATAAATCATGATAAATGAACATTATCAGAGAAGAGTGCAGTAAAATCCTGTCAGTCGTATGCAGATAAACAGGAGCGTTTAGAGTCTGGATTAAACAGAGTCAGAGCAGAGTCTGTCTCACATGTCCTGAAGACAGCTCCAGGTTTTAGCTGTAGAAAAATGACCGTTTTAAAGCTGAACTGTTTGTTTTGGAGGGTATGTGCGTCTCTGTGGAGACGTTATTGAACAGATCTGTGGAGAGGCCGGCCCACTCACTGTTATGGAAGATGTTTTGTGCAGTTGACAGTTCGTGTCAGACCTGATCGTCCATGTGTGAGGCAGGTGCTGGAGGAGCCTGGACACAGTTAGAATGATTTAGAATCACAGGTCAGTTTGTGTGGGGATCAGAGATACTGTTCCTATGAAACACACAGATACTTTTTCAGATTCCAGAGTGACAGATTTGACAAGATTTAGTTTGTTTCTTATTCTTGTGGTCGGTCGGTTGGGTGGTGGGGGGTCCCTGCCTCAGGTGGAGCAGTTCAGTATCTCGGGGTCTTGTTCTCAGTGAGGGGAGGATGGAGCGTGAGGCTGTGGATCAGTAATAATAATAATAATGCATCAGTTTTATACAGCGCTTTTCTGGACACTCAAAGACTCTTTACAGTTCATTATTCATTCACTCCAGACCCGGTGGTGGTAAATTACTATTGTAGCTACAGCTGCCCTGGGGCAGACTGACGGAAGCGAGGCTCCAATCTGCACCATCGGCCCCTCCGACCACCACCAACACTCACGCACACACCACTTTCTTACTAGGCAATGTGGGTGATGTGCCTTGCCTAAGGACACTACGATAGTTTTTTTTTTGCCACTGGCCCCACTGTGGCACCTGGAATTCCCAGTGGTCTCCCATCTAAGTACTAACCAGGCCCGGCCCTGCCTAGCTTCTGAGATCTGACGGGATCAGGCTTTGACGAGCCGGTATGGCCACAAAAGTAAAGCAGTTTGTTTTTCCTGTATCCATGGCGACCCTGCATGGAGCTAACTGCGCCGGAGCTGAAATATCACAGATTTTGACACCAAATATGGCAGCAGATGATCCAGAGGAAACACTGAATCAGCAGAGCACAGTGACAGTTTAAAAGAGACTTTCCTGTCGTATCCAGACTTCACCTGGTTCTGCCTGGAGGCTGCTGCAGAACACAGAGGGACAGGACTTTTGTCCTGAGGGCTGTTGCTCTCCTCACACTGACACAGGAGTTAATGTCCCGACATTTAGATTTTTTACTGCTCAGTGTGCTTAAAACTGACAGTGGGACAAATGAAGTGATGTTGAAAAAGTTACTGTTACCTGAGAAATAGTTTGAGTAAATAAGTGCACTGTCTTTATCTAAATATAAAGCATTTGGTTGTCAGATAATCCTGAAGTGCACGTTAATTTATTAGCTAACAAATTAGTTTACTGTCACGTCAAAACTCCACTCTGGTCTCTGAAAGTTGTGAAAAGTGCTTAGAACCTCATCACAGGGAATAATGAGGACGCTCTGAATGTAGAAGGTCAGAGAGGAATGACTTTGAGTCACTGCAAACTGTTAAAAAATGAACTCGATCTGTTTTTTGTGTTTTTAAGACATCAGGTCCTGTATCCGACTACCTTTGGCTGTCTACTCACCTCTGACCGTCCGAAACCATTAGTAATAGTCGTGGTTATAGTAGCAGTTGCAGTAATAGTTGCAGTAGTTGCTGTAGTCTAGATGTTCCAGGTTATTTGCATAGAGTTTTGCCTGTCAGATCAGGAACAGAATTTGCATAAAAAATAGACCTTGTTTTCTCCTCGGTCCTTCACTTTGGTTCACAAAAACAGGAAGCAGCGCTGAGGTCTAAAACAGGATCCCTCTAAGTTTATAATCTACACAGAAAACATCCAAAATGCACAGACAGTTTGTGTGGAATCAAGGCTTTTTCCTGATAGTTTAAAGCTGAACCAAAACTGTTGAAATAGAATAAACTGCACACGGATATTTGTAAAATCTTTAATGTGACGATGGTAAATAAGTTTTAATGGAAACTCTAACTCGTCATATGCACTTTAAAGGAGATATATGATGCTTTTTCTAATATTTAGCAAAACAACATACATAGAAATCTTTCATATAGTTCTTTGTAAACCTCACAGCCTCAAATTCTCCTTAACGAGCTGATTTTCATTTCTGTTTGATGTTTATGTTGAATTATGGCTCCAACAGACAGTTTTTAAGTGCTGAAATGTGAAAAATGTTGTCATGATACTAAAATTTCAAAGCTGAGACTAAGGAACAGACTCAATACTCTTTGTTTAGAGGATTAAATGTGATTTTCAACATTAAACAACATTATACTTGTTCTGATGAAGCTCCAGATCTTCAGGAAAGCTCCTTTGCTTTTTGATACTAGTTTTAGTGTCTGGTTTTTGATACTCTCTCTTCTTTCTGTGTGGAGTTTACATGTAGAACTCCCTCAAGACTCAAGAACTCACTGTATTACAGCAGCATTTTGCATTTTAACAATATTCATTTTACTTAATTCATTAACATTGGCCTGCAGAACGTTGTGACGTCTCTGAAACCCAACGACAGGCCATTAGACGTATTATTCTTTCTCTACTCTTCTGTAGCCAAGGAGTGAGAGAAAAAGTGAGTTATGGACGTTTGAGATGGAACAGACTTTCTTCACCTTCAGGAGAAATATGTTAACACATGCAATAATCACAAAAAGTGTTTTTTTAATGCAGATTAATCCTACAGTTTCTTCTGAACGCTCCTCTGTTAAAGTGTGGATGGTCCTGAAGGCGGCGCAGGTGATTAGGTCAGTGATCAGGTCCATACGGAGGTGAAGACGACAGATGAGACGGTGACTGGGGCTCAGGGCAAATTTATCTGCACAAAACTGCCCCACGGGACTTTAGATAAACTAAGGCAGTTTGCAGATGTCGCAGTGATGAAAACACCATCTTAAAGAAAAACACGGGTTTGATTCAGCGACAGCAACGACGCTCCTTATACCAACGACAAGACGAGTACGACAAACAGCGTTGGCGGAGCAGCACCGGCGACATTGTCCACAAAACTACCAGCGACAGAAACATGTCAATAATATAACTTTTTGACAATACTTTATAATACTTACAAAACTTTTTGATAATAAATTGCATTTTTGTCAAAATATTTTGGTCTTTTTTTGAAGAATAATTAACTGCGATTAATCATGATGTCCACCCTCCTGTGGGTTCACCACCTGCAGAGGGGTTCATAGGGGGGGTCAGGTGCTATGAGTATTGGGCAGCAAACTGCCCCCGCGACCCAGCCGGATTAAGCGGGAGAAGATGGATGGATGGGTGGATAATCGTGATTAATAAAAATTTTAAAGTGTGATTAATCTGATTTTAAAAATGAATTGTTTGACAGCACTAATTCAAATGAACGGTTTGTTTTTCCTGTATCCTGCAGACTGTGCATGAGACTGGCTCAGGAATTACAGCTATGGACATTTGAGATGCTGTAGGTTTATTAGTCCATGTGTGACAGACAGATGTAGAAAAAGACCTTCCAGAGGAAATACTCTGAGGGAATGAACCGTTTGATCACCAACAGAGACGCCAGAGCAGAGTAAAAACGAGGTCCTCCCTGTTGTGCTCACCTGCTCCTCCTGGACACTGCTGCAGGACACAGAGGAGGGAGGGACACTTTTGGCTCTTCCACAGGATCTGCTGACCCCCCCCGACCCGTCCTCCTGTTAAACTGACCTGAGACCTCTGACCGAGACACAAAGGGACCGAGAAGCTTGAATTTCCCACAGGATCAACAGAATCTCTCTCTTCTCTCAGTCTCTCCTGGCAAACGTGGGTAAATGCTGCTCTCCTGCTGCACGCTCAGATGAGACGGATGTATTTGTGCCGTGATTTTAAACAGGACAAGAGCAGGACAGTGAAACGTCAACAAAGCCACATGATACTTCCTCTGTTTGACTGGGACACGTAAATATAATAGAGCAGGTCTGTTCAGAGGGACGACCCCGTCAGGACACTGTCCCTGTGCCGCCTCTGGGTGATTCAGGACATTCTGAGTCAGTTTAACATTTACGGTCATGTTCCTGTGACAGATTTGGTGTCTTAACGGAAATGTTCTTGGATAATAAATATATAGTAGTCAGAACAAGGTTGTGTGGTGCAGCTTTAATAATTTATGGAGCCAGAGAAAGATCCCAAACAATCCAGAACAAAGTATTTGAACCTGGCTCGCCCCGGATTGGTATGTGCAGTATTATCGCTCTGAATGGAGTTCACTCGCTCTGGGACGGCTGATCAGAACCAGTGAACAGAGCCTGAAAAACAAATACTTGGTGGAAGCGTCACGACAGCGGAAAAAGCTGAAAAAATCAAACCTGTTCAGTTCAGGTCAAGTTTATTTCTGTAGCACAAACCTGGAGCAAAGTAAAGTATCGATGCTGCGATGATCAGATATATCGCTGACCACACCCCTCCCTCCAGACACACACACACACCATAAAAAGTTCCGTAGTGCATCTTTAATGTCACATTGTGCGTGTAGCTCTGTGTTCTGCAGACTCAGACCCTCCCCAGGGCTCAGGTCCCGGTTTGTTCCAGTCCTGGAGCAGAGTCCTGACTGAACTCGCCCTGTGGCTTCATTATTCATCCTGATTGGACTCATTACAGCAGAGTGCGGAAAATCCAGGTCAGGCCAGAGCAGACCTGGAGTCTCACGGTCTATTGTTTAAATGTGCTAAGCTCAAACATGAAACCTGCCAGCAGAGGGCGTCAGGCCTGTGTCTGCGGGAATATTTAGATCACTGTGTTGGCCGACCACATCATATTAAGGGGAACTGCGGCATGTTTGAAGCTCCATTGCTAGAGGTGGTCGAAAAGTGGTTTTCTAACGTTTCCAGACACTAATGAGTGAACCAGGCAGAGCGTTTGGTTTGTTAGACTCGTGGCTGTTGTCAGATGGGTTAAAGTGGAGTTAAGCTTCTTCAGTCTGAAGCAAATTGGTGTTTTACGTGGAAGTTCAGAACTTGCCCCCATCACTACACTAGTTCAGAACTTGCCCCCATCACTACACTAGTTCAGAACTTGCCCCCATCACTACACTAGTTCAGAACTTGCCCCCATCACTACACTAGTTCAGAACTTGCCCCCATCACTACACTAGTTCAGAACTTGCCCCCATCACTACACTAGTTCAGAACTTGCCCCCATCACTGCACTAGTTCAGAACTTGCCCCCATCACTACACTAGTTCAGAACTTGCCCCCATCACTACACTAGTTCAGAACTTGCCCCCATCACTACACTAGTTCAGAACTTGCCCCCATCACTGCACTAGTTCAGAACTTGCCCCCATCACTACACTAGTTCAGAACTTGCCCCATCACTACACTAGTTCAGAACTTGCCCCCATCACTACACTAGTTTGTTGCCTTGACAGACTCACTGCCACAGTGAGATCTCCACCGAGGAAACACTGATCTGTGCCGTTTTTTGGCTTCTGACAGAATTCAACACCTCTAGCAGTGGACTTAAGCTTCAGACGGGCCCGAGTTCCACTTTAACATGTCGTGTTTCACTTTGGTTTTTGATACTCTGAGTCTCCCTCCCTTTGCTACATGAAGTTGACGTTCAAACTGCACCTGAAGTGACCCAAATTAGATTTTTTTGCCCCTGTGCGACGTGTATCTGATCTTTTAATGACCGTCTGAACGACACAGATCTGATTTGTTCAAATGTGACCCAGGACACTTGGATCTGTGCTCCTAAAACCGAAACATATCTGATCTTTTGCCGTGCGACCTCAGTCTCAGTCCACATCACATTCATCCGACCTACACGTCATCAACAGGCGAGAGTTTGGCTGTTGTGCTGTAACGAGCTCCTGTTGTGAGCCAATACAGCCCAACACAGATACATTTGCTCAGTGAAACAGGCCGAAGACGTGTTTCCTCCTGCGAGACGACAGTAACTTTAAAATCTCCAGGAGCTCAGTGCAGCTCCATGTTTAGGCGACTTCCGTAAACCCTGAGCTGCTGCTGTGACGTCGTCGTGTCTCCGGTGCTCATGAGGGACACTTTTGGGGCGTTTAAAGTTCACCCTGAAGATCACAGACATGTCACATTTAACTGGAAATGTGAACGACCTCGCCAAAAAAATCAGATTTCACAAAAAAATCCGAATTGAGCGTTAAGTCCTGCAGTCTGGACGTGGCCAAAGTCACTCGGCCTCACTCCTCCCATCAGATTTGTCCAGTTATGTGTCATGTTTTTGTGTATTTCTGGAGGATTGTCGCGTGGGAGTGAGGGGAATGTGGGTTTGTGAGCGGAACATTGAAAAGAATCTCACAGTTAATCATAAAGAGGGTTCGAATAGCGCCTTGGAGAGATCTCTATATGACTCAAACATGCATGGATGGATCTATACCCTCCTCAGGCCTGTTTGTGGGGAGGGAACAACGTTATGTAATGTTGTGTAAAAGCTAAAAAAAGGAGTAGATTCTGAACAATACCCCGTCATGCAAAACAAATTGAATATCACAGATTAATTTGTCATTTTTGATGAATTAGATCTGAATCCTCTCTCTTCTTTTTCCATCCGTCCATCAAATCTGTGCCAATAATTCTCCTTCTTTGTGATTCATAGCTTCTCTAAACTGTTTAATCCGCGGCTGAAGAACGTGACCAAACAGCTTCTGTGCATTCCTTCCACTGTCGTCATCAGGAAACTCTGTCAAAGGAACTACATTACCCATAATTCCACCCACCTCCCGGGTTTTTAAAGAGACAGTGTGAATAATACTTTAAAGAGGTTTATATCGCGCTATTTTCTGATCTGTTCTAATGTTATTTCCTCATCACAAACAAACCCGGAGGAGTGTTTCGCTTTATTCATACATTTTTAGCACACAAACCCGCAGATTTAGGCTGGGTTCTTCTCTCTAACTGAAAACTCTGTTCCACCTTGTGATGTCACGTGGTAATTGCTGGTTTCAGACGGGTTCAGGAAGTAAAGACGGACACAGAACCCGTTTCCCTCCACAGACCTAAACTCTGTTCTGTCTGTGGTCTCTGCAAACGCTCGAATCGGGAGAAACACAACACGTTTTTTTCGTGTAAAGGAAGTGCCGCGTCATAAGATTCAAAAAACGTACAGAAAAAGACGACAAGACGACTTTCATTCTTTCTTTCCTTTGTTCGTTAGTTTGTTCTGTCTTTCTTTCTTTTGTTCTGTTCTTTTTCGGTCTTTCTTCTGTTCTTTTTCATTCTTTCATTCATTTTTTTCATTTTTTTCTTTTTTGTCCTTTCTTTCCTTTGTTTGTTCACTTTTTCTTTTTTTTTGTTCTTTCTTAAGTTCACTTGTTCTTTTTTCGTTCTTTCTTACTTTCGTTCATTCTTTCTTTGGTTCTTTCCAAAAACGTACAGAAAAAAGACGACAAAAGTGGATCGACAAACTCCCGTCTAAAAACGGGAGAGACAGAAACAGACGACGCTCGAGTTTGCAGAGACTTTGGAACAGGTCACGATTGTGTTATTTATTAATTCATCTTTTCACAGTGACGTTAAACTGCTGCATTATGGGTCCCGACTTAAAGCTTTATGTGGTGCTGATGTTATTCTTTTACTGCTGTAATCTGGCCTTTTCTTCCTTTTTTTACTCATTATTTCAGGTTCTCCTGGTGCAGCGGCTGAGTTTAATTCTAAATAGTCGTCTCCTCCAGGTTTTTAAAGTCTTTCGAGGTTTGCAGCTCCAGATCCTTTACTAAATCCATCGCCTCAGCGCCGGGAAAATCCTGGGTCTTTCTGTGTGGAGTTTGCATGTTCTTCCTGTGTGCCATTGTGTTCATGGGTAAGATACTTTAAACCTACAACTACAGCGAGGATTTCCTACATCGAGCATCACTGGTACTTTTATTGCGACTCTGCTCCTCTGATATCGGAGCTCAGGCAGTAAAAGTGTCGTGTCCAGTGAGCAGAACAAAGGTTTAAAGTAAATAAAGGTGTTCAAGTGTTTACTCAGTTCTCCCGGACAGAGCTGAGGCGGGTCAGTCGTGGGTTAGACGTTTGTGCAGAGTTACACTTGGATCAGTCCTGGGTTAAACCTGGGCTCTTGGTTAATTCTAGTTTAGACCTGGTTTAGTTCTCAATTAGACCTGGTTTAGTCCCTGGATAGTTCCAGGTTTCTTGTTTTAGACCTGGTTTAAATGTGGTTTTGGTCAGTTTTTTTCCTGTTTAGTCTTAGTTTAATCCTAGTTTAGTGCGAGTTTAGACCTGACTTAATTCTGGTTTAGACCTGGTTTAGTCTCGTTTTAGACCTGATTTAGTCCTGGTTAAAATGTGTTTTTATTACCTGGTTTAGTCCAGTTTAGTGTTAGTTTAATCCTAGTTTAGTTCTAATTTAGTTTGAGTTTAGACCTGGTTTAGTCCCAATTTAGTCTCGGTTTAGACCTGGTTTGGTCCTGGTTTAGACCTGGTTTAGTTCTGGTTTAGACCTGGTTTAGTCCTGGTTTAGACCTGGTTTAGTTCTGGTTTAGACCTGGTTTAGACCTGGTTTAGTCCTGGTTTAGACCTGGTTTAGTTCTGGTTTAGACCTGGTTTAGTCTCGTTTTAGTCCCGTTTTAGACCTGGTTTAGTCCTGGTTTAGACCTGGTTTAGTCCTGGTTTAGACCTGATTTAGACCTGGTTTAGTCCTGGTTTAGACCTGATTTAGTTCTGGTTTAGACCTGGTTTAGACCTGGTTTAGTCCCGTTTTAGACCTGGTTTATTCCTGGTTTAGACCTGGTTTAGACCTGGTTTAGTCCTGGTTTAGTCCTGGTTTAGTCCTGATTTAGACCTGGTTTAGTCCTGGTTTAGACCTGGTTTAGTCCTGGTTTAAACCTGGTTTAGTTCTGGTTTAGACCTGATTTAGACCTGGTTTAGCCCTGGTTTAGACCTGGTTTAGTCTCGTTTTAGTCCGGTTTTAGACCTGGTTTAGTCCTGGTTTAGACCTGGTTAAGTTCTGGTTTAGACCTGATTCAGACCTGGTTTAGTCCCGTTTTAGACCTGGTTTAGTTCTGGTTTAGACCTGATTTAGACCTGGTTTAGTCCTGGTTTAGACCTGGTTTAGACCTGGTTTAGTCCTGGTTTAGACCTGGTTTAGTCCTGGTTTAGACCTGGTTTAGACCTGGTTTAGTCCTGGTTTAGACCTGGTTTAGTCCTGGTTTAGACCTGGTTTAGACCTGGTTTAGACCTGGTTTAGTCCTGGTTTAGACCTGGTTTAGTCCTGGTTTAGACCTGGTTTAGTCCTGGTTTAGTCCTGGTTTAGACCTGGTTTAGACCTGGTTTAGACCTGGTTTAGTCCTGGTTTAGACCTGGTTTAGTTCTGGTTTAGACCTGGTTTAGTCTCGTTTTAGTCCCGTTTTAGACCTGGTTTAGTCCTGGTTTAGACCTGGTTTAGTCCTGGTTTAGACCTGATTTAGACCTGGTTTAGTCCTGGTTTAGACCTGATTTAGTTCTGGTTTAGACCTGGTTTAGACCTGGTTTAGTCCCATTTTAGACCTGGTTTATTCCTGGTTTAGACCTGGTTTAGACCTGGTTTAGTCCTGGTTTAGTCCTGGTTTAGTCCTGATTTAGACCTGGTTTAGTCCTGGTTTAGACCTGGTTTAGTCCTGGTTTAAACCTGGTTTAGTTCTGGTTTAGACCTGATTTAGACCTGGTTTAGCCCTGGTTTAGACCTGGTTTAGTCTCGTTTTAGTCCGGTTTTAGACCTGGTTTAGTCCTGGTTTAGACCTGGTTAAGTTCTGGTTTAGACCTGATTTAGACCTGGTTTAGTCCCGTTTTAGACCTGGTTTAGTTCTGGTTTAGACCTGATTTAGACCTGGTTTAGTCCTGGTTTAGACCTGGTTTAGACCTGGTTTAGTCCTGGTTTAGACCTGGTTTAGTCCTGGTTTAGACCTGGTTTAGACCTGGTTTAGTCCTGGTTTAGACCTGGTTTAGTCCTGGTTTAGACCTGGTTTAGTCCTGGTTTAGACCTGGTTTAGTCCTGGTTTAGACCTGGTTTAGACCTGGTTTAGTCCTGGTTTAGACCTGGTTTAGTCCTGGTTTAGACCTGGTTTAGACCTGGTTTAGTCCTGGTTTAGACCTGGTTTAGTCCTGGTTTAGACCTGGTTTAGACCTGGTTTAGACCTGGTTTAGTCCCGTTTTAGACCTGGTTTAGTCCTAGTTTAGACCTGGTTTAGTCTCATTTTAGTCCCGTTTTAGTCCTGGTTTAGTCCTGGTTTAGACCTGGTTTAGACCTGGTTTAGTCCTGGTTTAGACCTGGTTTAGTCCTGGTTTAGACCTGGTTTAGTCCTGGTTTAGACCTGGTTTAGACCTGGTTTAGACCTGGTTTAGTCCCGTTTTAGACCTGGTTTAGTCCTAGTTTAGACCTGGTTTAGTCTCATTTTAGTCCCGTTTTAGTCCTGGTTTAGTCCTGGTTTAAACCTGGTTTAGACCTGGTTTAGTCCTGGTTTAGTCCTGGTTTAGTCTTGATTTAGACCTGGTTTAGTCCTGGTTTAGACCTGGTTTAGTCCTGGTTTAAACCTGGATGTTCAGATGAGGACACTCTGAGCTCCAGGTGAGTTTTGGAAAATGGTTTGGGGGCTTCACGGGCGGTTGTGAAATTTTCCATCAACAAGAGGAGCTCAGGCCTGTCTGCATTCCTCTGAGACCCGGGCTAGACCGGGTTTAGACCTGGTTCAGTCCTGGGTTTGAGGTTAGTCCTGGTTTAGTCCTGGTTTAGACCTGAGTTTGATCTTTGTTAGTTCTGAATTAGACTTGGGTTAGTTTTGGATCAGAACTGTTCTTGGTATTATTTCAGTTAAGACCTAATTCGGTCTTGGTCTAGTCCTGGTTTAGTCCTGGGTTACACATAGGTTAGACTTGGTTTAGTTCTGGTTTAGTCCTGGGTTACACCTAGGTTAGACTTGGTTTAGTTCTGGTTTAGTCCTGGGTTACACCTAGGTTAGACTTGGTTTAGTTCTGGTTTAGTCCTGGTTAGACCTAGATTTATGGACACAATTGCAAAATAGAAACACCGGGATCATGTAAAGCAGGTTAATGACTCGGCAGTTTTAATTATGAATAAAACTGAATTCCTCTTTAAAAGTCCAACACTTAATTCCTGCTGAAAATGATTCTTATGAATTAATCTTAATCCTGAAGTCAGTGGGTTTATTCTGATTTTAAAGCCGAATGAATTTCTTCCTGGATCCTGTAAACGTTTCTTCTTCTTCACAATAATCCCGGTGGTTGGAGCTCGTTGGCTCGTCCTTCTGACTCGATCCGGATGATCCGGCTCCTCCAGTCGTCTCTTGGGACTTTCCTCCACGTCTCTTTGGATTTGTGAGCGGGATGTGGGAGTGGGCTGAGGTGTGGCAGCCTCAGACTCAGTTTGTCTTCTTCCTCCTTCTCCCACACTCTTCCCTTCTCCTCCTCAGCTCACAGACGGAAAGTGTGAGGACAGAATTCTCCAGCTGCTGCTTCATTATCATCAGAACCACTGCGGGAAAAGTTCTGATCGTGTTTGTGTCGGCGGCGAAACGACAAACCGAGATGAGAGAAAAGCCGGAGCAGCTGAAGTGTGGGTTTTCTTCTGTTCGTTCTTTCTTTCGTTGGTTCTTTCATTCTTTGTTTAATTCGTTCATTCGTTCTTTCTTTCTTTCATTCTTTGTTTTGGTTTTTCATTAGTTTGTTCTTTCATTTGTTCGTTCTTTTGTTCTTTCCTTAATTCATTTATTCTTTCGTTCTTTCCTTAATTCATTCATTTGTTCATTCTTTTGTTCTTTCTTTTGTTCATTGTTTCTTTCTTTCATTTGTTCGTTTCTTCTGTAAATACGTTTGTGTCACTGTCCAATCAGAACCTTCCCCACCCCCAGACGCTGAGCCCCATTAAATGGACCATTTAACCTGTTTCAATTTAGAATTATTATTTCCATGGAAACTCCAAGGAGAAGATTTTAATTCAGAACAATTAATTTGGAATTTTAAAACGTCATGTAAACGCGGTCGTTGAGTCACAGAAAGGTTTTTCATTGGTTTTTCACTTATACAGAGAGTCAGTGGTTCGATTCCACACTCTGAGATGTAACTTCTCCATGGAAACAGGCAGACGGCAGCAGAAAAGTTCTATGCTGCAGCTTTAACATTCAGACCCACACACTACAGACGCCTGATGAGATAAATGTTGTGGTTTAGGGTGAGTTTTGGTGTGCATAGTTGGTGCGTCAGGGCTCCTCGGTTTCCCCGCTGGAGGATTTGTTTGTACCACACAGAGACAGAGGAATGCGGCGCTTAAGGTCATGTTGTCTTCTGTTCAGCACCGGGACAAAAGAGGAGGGAGAGGAGGGAGCGGCAGAGGCACAGGCCGCTGCAGACTTCAAAATAAACGACAGTAAAAGAGACGCTGGAGAACGGGCGACGACGACACGCCAGAAACGCCCGACTCTGGGTCCAAACGCGACGCTGCTGCTGCTGATGCTGATGCTCTGCAGCCGACGGGAGTGATGCAAAGAAACGTCCAGAATTTAAGATTCAGACATCACATTTTTAAACACAGATAAAGTTTACATGACTTTTGCACTTTTTTAATCCTTTAACATTTTAACTTATGAGACAGATGTGTGTGATTTTATTCAGTTTATCTGCACTGATGGATCGAGCTTAATGTCGCTGTACTATGTGCAATGACAAATAAAGTTATTATTATTGAGATACAAACACTTAAATCTATCGATGTCCAGAAAATGACTTAAAAGTAGTGATATTATGTCGCTGCAGGGACAGACCATTTTACTGGACAAGTTCACTTAAAATAAACGACCTCTAGACGAGAATGAAGCGTCTCAGAACGAGTAATACGAGAATAAATCTGAAAACAAGATGAAGAACCTGGTAGAAGTTTTAAAATCTTGGCCAGATGCAGTGTAACTTCAGGCATCGTTCTGTCTGAGGCTTTGTCAGACTTTAATCTGAGCTTTGAACAGAAATAAGTGATTTAGCTGGAACTAGAACAGTGGAACTGATTTGCACTGTTAATACAAGTCCAGCTCCACTTTAGTCACACAGTCGCATTAGCCAACAGTTTGTCACAGCCTCTAAAGCACCTCTGGCCTCCTCTGCTGCTCCCTGTGTGGCACCTCCTTCCCCTTCAGGCACTTTCAGGCCGACAGAGCTGTGCCGGTGCCGGTTCCCACACCTAATCTAGAACTGACTGACGTGTTCACGCCGAAAATCAGAGCATTTGGGAACCAGGAAAAACGTGTTTTTTCCAAGCGAACTGTGACGCTACAGACGAAGTGAGCAGGTTCATCCGGGACACACGCGGTAAAACAAACGAAGAAAACGTGTGTGGAATATTCATCCACGGGAATATGGAGGAGAAAAGGGACATGAAGATTGTGCAGTGGAAGAGACCAAATATTTGCCATCAGAACTTCAACAGAATTTCAACAGAAGCTCGACAGCAGCACAAGAAAAAGTGAGTTATACCGATCCATGTGCGATATGTGACCCATGAGTGTTATTTTCCGTGCTCTGACGTCCACTTTCGTACGGCATTGTTTTTATTGAGTGGCAAAGTGGCCACTCTTTCGATGACACGTCCTGGGTTCATTTAAATGGTTTGAATGTGGGTCATTCGCCGGTGAGAAGGAACCGGCACCAGCACCATTCTGACCGGCCTGAAAACAGCTTTTGTGTTTCAGGAGTGGAGACAGTGGTGCTGGAGCCGTCCTCAGCTGAGCCCAATCTGCAACCAGCAGCATGTGAAAGGCCTCTGAAGCCACTGAAGCTACTGAAGCTACTGAAGCCACTGAAGCTACTGAAGCCACTGAAGCCGCTGAAGCCACTGAAGTCACTGAAGCCACTGAAGTCACTGAAGCCGCTGAAGTAACTGAAGCCGCTGAAGCCACTGAAGCCACTGAAGTCACTGAAGCTACTGAAGTCACTGAAGCCGCTGAAGCTACTGAAGCCACTGAAGCCGCTGAAGCCGCTGAAGCTACTGAAGTCACTGAAGCCACTGAAGCTACTGAAGTCACTGAAGCCACTGAAGCTACTGAAGTCACTGAAGCTGCTGAAGCTACTGAAGTCACTGAAGCCGCTGAAGCCGCTGAAGCCGCTGAAGCCACTGAAGTAACTGAAGCCGCTGAAGCCACTGAAGCTACTGAAGCCGCTGAAGTAACTGAAGCCGCTGAAGCTACTGAAGTCACTGAAGCCACTGAAGTCACTGAAGCCGCTGAAGCTACTGAAGCCACTGAAGCCGCTGAAGCCGCTGAAGTAACTGAAGCCGCTGAAGCCACTGAAGCCACTGAAGCCACTGAAGCCACTGAAGCCGCTGAAGCCACTGAAGTCACTGAAGCCACTGAAGTCACTGAAGCCTCTGAAGTCACTGAAGCCGCTGAAGCCACTGAAGTCACTGAAGCCACTGAAGTCACTGAAGCCGCTGAAGCCACTGAAGCCACTGAAGTCACTGAAGCCTCTGAAGTCACTGAAGCCGCTGAAGCCACTGAAGCCACTGAAGTCACTGAAGCCGCTGAAGCCGCTGAAGCCACTGAAGCCACTGAAGCCACTGAAGCCGCTGAAGCCACTGAAGTCACTGAAGCCACTGAAGTCACTGAAGCCGCTGAAGCTACTGAAGCCACTGAAGCCGCTGAAGCCGCTGAAGTAACTGAAGCCGCTGAAGCCACTGAAGCCACTGAAGTCACTGAAGCTACTGAAGTCACTGAAGCCGCTGAAGCCACAGAAGCCACTGAAGCCGCTGAAGCCGCTGAAGTAACTGAAGCCGCTGAAGCCACTGAAGCTACTGAAGTCACTGAAGCCGCTGAAGCCGCTGAAGTAACTGAAGCCGCTGAAGCCACTGAAGCTACTGAAGTCACTGAAGCCGCTGAAGCTACTGAAGCCACTGAAGCCGCTGAAGCCGCTGAAGTAACTGAAGCCGCTGAAGCCACTGAAGCTACTGAAGTCACTGAAGCCGCTGAAGCTACTGAAGCCACGGAAGCCGCTGAAGCCGCTGAAGTAACTGAAGCCGCTGAAGCCACTGAAGCTACTGAAGTCACTGAAGCCGCTGAAGCTACTGAAGTCACTGAAGCCGCTGAAGCCGCTGAAGCTACTGAAGGCACTGAAGTCACTGAAGCCGCTGAAGCCGCTGAAGCCGCTGAAGCCGCTGAAGTAACTGAAGCCGCTGAAGCCACTGAAGCTACTGAAGTCACTGAAGCTACTGAAGTCACTGAAGTCACTGAAGCCGCTGAAGCCGCTGAAGCCGCTGAAGCCGCTGAAGCCACTGAAGCTACTGAAGTCACTGAAGCTACTGAAGTCACTGAAGCCGCTGAAGCTACTGAAGCTACTGAAGTCACTGAAGCCGCTGAAGCCGCTGAAGCCGCTGAAGCCGCTGAAGCCGCTGAAGCCGCTGAAGTAACTGAAGCCGCTGAAGCCACTGAAGCTACTGAAGTCACTGAAGCTACTGAAGTCACTGAAGCCGCTGAAGCCACTGAAGCTACTGAAGCCGCTGAAGCCACTGAAGCTACTGAAGCTACTGAAGCCGCTGAAGCCGCTGAAGCCACTGAAGTCACTGAAGCCGCTGAAGCCGCTGAAGCCGCTGAAGCCGCTGAAGTAACTGAAGCCGCTGAAGCCGCTGAAGCCGCTGAAGCCACTGAAGCCACTGAAGCTACTGAAGCCGCTGAAGCCACTGAAGCTACTGAAGCCGCTGAAGCCACTGAAGCTACTGAAGCCGCTGAAGTCACTGAAGTCACTGAAGCCACTGAAGCTACTGAAGCCGCTGAAGCCACTGAAGCTACTGAAGCCGCTGAAGTCACTGAAGTCACTGAAGCCGCTGAAGTCACTGAAGTCACTGAAGCCGCTGAAGTCACTGAAGTCACTGAAGCCACTGAAGCTACTGAAGCCGCTGAAGTCACTGAAGTCACTGAAGCCGCTGAAGTCACTGAAGTCACTGAAGCCACTGAAGGCACTGAAGCGTTTCCTGATCATAAAACTCACTCAGTCAGTGCTACGTTCCAGCTCTGTAGATATACTTACCTGTTCTTTGTATACTTACCTTTTGTCCATCTGCCTCAGATCTCTGTGCTCCATCCTCCTGCTCCTCCTGGTGCTCCTCCTGCTCCTCCTGCTGCATCCTCCTGCTCCTCCTGCTCCATCCTCCTGCTCCTCCTGCTCCATCCTTTTGCTCCTCCTGCTCCTCCTGCTCCATTCTCCTGCTCCTCCTGCTCCATCCTCCTGCTCCTCCTGCTCCCTCCTCCTGCTCCTCCTGCTCCCTCCTCCTGCTCCTCCTGCTCCATCCTCCTGCTCCTCCTGCTCCTCCTGCTCCCTCCTCCTGCTCCTCCTGCTCCGTTCTCCTGCTCCAGTGTCCTGCTCATCCAGCCCAGATCTGTAAAATTCCTGGAAATATGTTGTAATAAATACCCATCTTCTCCTTTTAACCCGTGTCTGCTCTTGGGTTCTGTGGATCTCCATGACACAGTTCAGTTTCAGTTACTCTCTAAATAGATCTAATGCCGTACTGTGGAACATCGTAATCACATCGTAATCACATCTCCATGGCGATTTAGAGAACCCAGAGCCTTGTCCCTGAGCCTTCGCTTCTGGAATAAACAGTAGAAATGAAAGCTGCAGCATAGTTAGGCCCTGCTTTATGAATGCCACATTGTGCTTCATTTTGTCTTCGCGCAAACTGAATTAAATCATTGTTAATTATGTTGATTTATCTGACTTTTATTGCCATGACGATGGGTTTTCACTGTCCATAAATCTGCTCTTCTTTGTCAGACTTGTGCAAACGTAAATTGAATGCAGAGGTTCCCCAGCAAACAACATTTCAGACTCAGCCGCAGGGAAACGGGCCGCAGAGGATCCAGGTCTGTGTCTCATCACAGGACGTGTTCAGAGCAGGAATCCTGTTCACCAGATACTCATGTGCAATAAAGGTGCACTGTGGAACTTTTCTGCCAACAGTTTACACTTGTTTGTTACCGGTTAATAGCAACAGGTATTTTCTAAATCAAAGAATCAAGAAAAATCATATGTCAGTTTTAGAAGCAGGTTTCATCCTCTTGTAGAAAACCTGTGAAAGGCATTTCTTTTATTATTTTATTTATAATTATTGCAAACAACCGGCGTGGACTGTGATGATTCCTGTCTTCTTGCAAAAAGAGAAAACAGATACAGAGGCACGTTCGAGATCAGAAACAAACAGATGCAGAGGCACATAGATCGTTCTACAGCACCTTTAATAATGTTACAGCAGGATTCAAAGCGTCAGGGTGACGTACGGGCAGAAAGTATCAGAACCGTATTTTTGGACCATAAGACACACTTAAAATCCTTTAATTTTCTCAAAAATCAACAGTGCGCCTTATAATCCGGAGCGCCTTATATGTAGTTAAAATATTTAACTTCAGGTTCAGGAGCAGGACCACACCTCAGCCGCCCTCGCCTCTTCTCAAGCGAATCACAGCTCATTTAAGTAAGTAAGTAAGTAAGTAAGTAAGTATGCCCTTTATTATCCCACAATGGGGAAATTCATGTGTCACAGTAGTAACAACAGCAACATATATTCCACAAACAACATGAGTAATTGACATACATACAAGACATACAGACATACAAGACCAGAGTTAAAGGAAGGGGATATAAAAAAAATGCAAGAGAAAATATTCTAAAAGGGTGATTTGTCCTAATAAATAAATAAGAAAAATAAATCAATAAATATAAAAGTTCCACATTCCACCGCTCCCCAACACCCACCCATCATCATCGCCGCCACCATCACCACCATGGCTACCGCAGAGAGTTGTTATACAGTCTTACTGCGTGAGGAAGAAAAGACCTGCGGTACCTGTCAGTCTTACAAAGGGGGTGGATAAGCCTGCTGCTGCTCAGTGAGCTCTCCAGGGCTGCCAATGTTCCATGCAAGGGGTGGTGGACATTACCCAAGATTGATGACAGTTTTGTCATCACCCTCCTGTCCCCCACCACTTCCACAGAATCCAGGTTACAGCCCAAGACAGAGCCAGCTCTCCTAACCAATTTATTTAATTTCTTGGCCTCTGCTGCCGTGATGCTGCTGCACCAACACACCACACCATACATAACAACAGAGGCAACCACAGAGTCATAAAAAATTTCTACCATACCTCAGTTTCTCAGAAGTCCCGAATAACTCGGCCCCACCCTCCCAACCCCGATCCGTTCACTTCCAGACATAAGACGCCTACGAGGGGGGTCCTGTTCCTGCTGGGCCATGTGAAGACTGAGACTGAACCCCCACCCCCGAGTCTCAGCCCAGCCGACCCGCGTCATCTACACATAATAAACGCTTTTTGCTTTGCACGTGTGTTATTGGTGTGGTCCTTGCTAGTGAAGTGTTAATGAGGCCTGAGCTCCAGAGGCTGTTGAAGGGCCTATGAGTATCACAGTGATGCTCACAGGGGGCGGGAACTAAAATGACGCAACGTGACTCGCCTGTAGTGACCAGGGACCCTCGCCATGACGTAACTGCACCAGAGGTTTCTGAAAATGTAGAGTTTGTCGGCCAAAAAAAAAGCGGAACATTGTTCTCGTATCAGAATATTTAGACTCGAGCTCCGACAGCAAAATCACAGCAGGTTTTATGTCCCTAATCCTCGTATTTTCAGGATATGACATTGTGGGTAGAATTTAGCTGTTTTTAACAACATTTTAAATGTGCTGCACTTTGCTCTTTGCTGTCTTAAAAATATGAAATACAAAACCAGTTACTTCTCACTTACATAACGGCTCTGTGGAGAGGCAAGCCCACTCACAGTAAGAATCCAGGTTTTTAAGTCAATAAAACGATGTTATTGAGTAAATGCAGAGGAATGTGTTTAATGCCACACCAGGACATTCCAGACAAAGCACCAACATCTCGACGGAGGCGAGCGGAAAGTTACACAGTGCACCTCGTAGGAAAAATGAGCTGGAATTTTAATGGGTCAACAGAAAGTGCATGTCTTATTTATTTCTTTTCCACTCACGCCCACGTTGACCTCGGCCGTGACCTCAGACTCTCCGTGTTTCAGCTGGAGAAGAGGTGGAGCAGGAAGTCCCCCCATTGTTCTGAAGGAGAGCCCGGCCTTCCGGTGACATCACGGAGTTCCACACTGCTCTGAGCGCTTTGGGAACGCCGCACAGGAACGCCGAGAATGTGCAGCTCTGGGAATTCAACTGGCAACCGAACGGCAGGAAGGTCACAGAGTAGAAGCACCTGGACCGAGGAAAACACATGAATCATTACGACATGCCTGATCTGGTCTGAAAATAACACGGGTGGGTACTTAAAGGGGCACTACGGAACATGTCTGGGTGTTTACCAGCTGCCTGTTTCCATGGAGACGTTATTGCTTCACCTGGAATCTTCCACATTATGGCATTAAATGTGTCTATCTTACATTTATTCAATTACAGCAGGTGTTATTGCGGAAAAATACCATCCCTCCATGTTCTTCCTCTTATCCAGGGCTGGGTCGTGGGGGCATCAGTCTGAGCAGAGACTCCCAGACTTCCCTCACCCCAGACACTTCCTCCAGCTCCCCCTGGACCCTGAGGCCCAGGCCCAGAGACAGAGTCCCTCCAGCGGGTCCTGGGTCTAACCCGGGGCCTCCTCCCAGTGGGACATGAACAGATGCTCCTCCCCTCAGCTGCTCCTCTCCACGTGGAGGAGCAGTGGCTCTACTCTGAGCTCCTACTGTGTGACCTAGTAGTCTTGGTTTAATCCTGTTTTGTCCTGGTTTAGTCTTGGTTTTGTCCTGATTTAGTCCTGGTTTAATCTTGGTATAGTCCTGGTTTAGGCCTGATTTCGTCCTGGTTTAGTCTTAGTTTAGTCCTGGTCTAGTCCTGGTTTAATCTTGATTTAGTCCTTGTTTAGTCCTGGTTTCGTCTTGGTTTAGTCCTGGTACAGTCCTGG
The DNA here is from genome assembly GCA_034769755.1 of Odontamblyopus lacepedii. NCBI lineage: Eukaryota > Metazoa > Chordata > Actinopteri > Gobiiformes > Gobiidae > Odontamblyopus > Odontamblyopus lacepedii. The sequence continues at coordinate 1,783,412 of CM068348.1, forward strand.
TTTAGTCTTGATTTAGTCCTGGTTTAGTCCTGGTTTTGTCTTGGTTTAGTCCTGGTTTAGTCCTGGTTTAGTCCTGGTTTAGTCCTGGTTTAGTCTTAGTTTAGTCCTGGTCTAGTCCTGGTTTAATCTTGATTTAGTCCTTGTTTAGTCCTGGTTTCGTCTTGGTTTAGTCCTGGTACAGTCCTGGTTTAGTCTTGATTTAGTCCTGGTTTAGTCCTGGTTTTGTCTTGGTTTCGTCTTGGTTTAGTCCTGGTTTAGTCCTGGTTTAGTCCTGGTTTTGTCTTGGTTTAGTCCTGGTACAGTCCTGGTTTAGTCTTGATTTAGTCCTGGTTTAGTCCTGGTTTTGTCTTGGTTTAGTCCTGGTTTAGTCCTGGTTTAGTCCTGGTTTAGTCCTGGTTTAGTCCTGGTTTTGTCTTGGTTTAGTCCTGGTTTAGTCCTGGTTTAGTCCTGGTTTAGTCTTGATTTAGTCCTGGTTTAGTCCTGGTTTAGTCTTGCTTCAGTCCTACTTCAAAGTCCTGTTACAATACCTGGAAAACTATTGTATTTGTCGTACTTTGAACCTCAGATCCTGCCTCAGTCCGGACCTTCTCTGATGCTAAACAGACGTCTCTGTTCCCGTCTCAGGCTCCACACTGTATTTTAGTCAAACGAAAATGACGAAAATTTGATCATTTGTCAAATAAACACACAGCGTTTGTCTTCACGTGTCTGAAGTGAAGTTATTCCAAATATTTGTGCGGTTCACAGCTGAGAAACATCCATCATGCACATCTCAGAGAGGAGGAGTCTCACCTGAGGCTTTAACCGTGGCTCTGCTTTAAACTCCACTTTAAACACACAAAACACAGGTGTAAAGTGGATGTTTGGACAGGAACTCACCCATTCACTCACTCACACAGGAGAGGGTGAAGAGTGAGCACCGACTGGAACGGTCTTTAGCTAATGTTCCTACGCCTACAGGGAGAACAAAGTGTACGGTGACTTACTGCAGCAGCCGTAATACAGCTCAGAACCCTGGACTGAACTATGACCAAACTATGACCAAACTGTGACCAAACTGTGACCAAACTGTGACCAAACTATGACCGAACTATGACCAAACTGTGACCAAACTGTGACCAAACTGTGACCAAACTGTGACCAAACTGTGACCAAACTGTGACCAAACTGTGACCAAACTGTGACCGAACTGTGACCGAACTGTGACCGAACTATGACCGAACTGTGACCAAACTGTGACCAAACTGTGACCAAACTATGACCAAACTGGGACCGAACTATGACCGAACTATGACCAAACTATGATAAAACTATGACCGAACTATGACCGAACTGTGACCAAACTATGACCGAACTATGACCAAACTGTGACCGAACTGTGACCAAACTATGACCGAACTATGACCGAACTGTGACCGAACTGTGACCAAACTGTGACCGAACTATGACCAAACTGTGACCAAACTATGACCGAACTATGACCAAACTGTGACCGAACTGTGACCGAACTATGACCAAACTATGACCAAACTGTGACCAAACTATGACCGAACTGTGACCGAACTATGACCGAACTGTGACCGAACTATGACCGAACTATGACCGAACTATGACCAAACTATGACCAAACTATGACCAAACTATGACCGAACTATGACCAAACTATGACCGAACTATGACCGAACTATGACCAAACTATGACCGAACTATGACCGAACTATGACCGAACTATGACCGAACTATGACCGAACTATGACCAAACTATGACCAAACTATGACCGAACTATGACCAAACTGTGACCGAACTGTGACCGAACTATGACCAAACTATGACCAAACTGTCACCGAACTGTGACCGAACTATGACCAAACTGTGACCAAACTATGACCGAACTATGACCGAACTATGACCGAACTATGACCAAACTATGACCGAACTATGACCGAACTATGACCGAACTATGACCAAACTATGACCGAACTATGACCAAACTATGACCGAACTATGACCAAACTATGACCAAACTATGATAAAACAATGACCGAACTATGACCAAACTATGACCGAACTATGACCAAACTATGACCGAACTATGACCGAACTATGACCGAACTGTGACCAAACTGTGACCGAACTATGACCGAACTGTGACCGAACTGTGACCGAACTGTAACCAAACTATGACCGAACTGTGACCGAACTGTGACCGAACTGTGACCAAACTGTCACCGAACTGTGACCGAACTATGACCAAACTGTGACCAAACTATGACCGAACTATGACCAAACTATGACCGAACTATGACCAAACTATGACCGAACTATGACCGAACTATGACCAAACTATGACCGAACTATGACCAAACTGTGACCGAACTGTGACCGAACTATGACCAAACTGTGACCAAACTATGACCGAACTATGACCGAACTGTGACCGAACTGTGACCAAACTGTCACCGAACTGTGACCGAACTGTGACCAAACTATGACCGAACTGTGACCAAACTATGACCAAACTGTGACCAAACTGTGACCAAACTGTGACCAAACTATGACCGAACTGTGACCAAACTGTGACCAAACTATGACCAAACTGTGACCAAACTGTGACCGAACTGTGACCAAACTGTGACCGAACTATGACCGAACTGTGACCAAACTATGACCAAACTATGACCGAACTATGACCAAACTATGACCAAACTATGACCAAACTATGACCGAACTATGACCAAACTATGACCAAACTATGACCAAACTATGACCGAACTATGACCGAACTATGACCAAACTGTGACCAAACTATGACCAAACTGTGACCAAACTGTGACCAAACTGTGACCAAACTATGACCGAACTGTGACCAAACTGTGACCAAACTATGACCAAACTGTGACCAAACTGTGACCAAACTATGACCAAACTGTGACCAAACTGTGACCAAACTGTGACTAAACTGTGACCAAACTGTGACCAAACTGTGACCAAACTATAATCAAACTATGACCAAACTATGACCACGATGACAAATGAACAAAAGTGATACTTTTTACAGCACATTTTGAAGACTTGTGCTCTTAAAGCTGTGCTGGTCCAGTCAAACGTACGTCACATGCAACATTTTGAACGATTCACTTCATTGTTCTGAGGCTCCTCAGACATTTCTGTATGTTGCATCAGTGAAAAAAGTTTGGACCAACGAGCTGCTTCCACATCGTGCAGCTCCACTTCACCAAGACTCTGAATCATCTCCGACGGAGGGATCGCTGATGCAGACCTCCTGATGCAGACCTTCTCCTGATGCAGACCTTCTCCTGATGCAGACCCTCTCCTGATGCAGACCTTCTCCTGATGCAGACCTTCTCCTGATGCAGACCCTCTCCTGATGCAGACCCTCTCCTGATGCAGACCCTCTCCTGATGCAGACCTTCTCCTGATGCAGACCTTCTCCTGATGCAGACCTTCTCCTGATGCAGACCTTCTCCTGATGCAGACCCTCTCCTGATGCAGACCTTCTCCTGATGCAGACCTTCTCCTGATGCAGACCTTCTCCTGATGCAGACCCTCTCCTGATGCAGACCCTCTCCTGATGCAGACCTTCTCCTGATGCAGACCCTCTCCTGATGCAGACCCTCTCCTGATGCAGACCTTCTCCTGATGCAGACCTTCTCCTGATGCAGACCCTCTCCTGATGCAGACCCTCTCCTGATGCAGACCCTCTCCTGATGCAGACCCTCTCCTGATGCAGACCCTCTCCTGATGCAGACCTTCTCCTGATGCAGACCTTCTCCTGATGCAGACCTTCTCCTGATGCAGACCTTCTCCTGATGCAGACCCTCTCTCCTGATGCAGACCCTCTCCTGATGCAGACCCTCTCTCCTGATGCAGACCCTCTCTCCTGGTGAAAGTCATAGTTTTCAAATCACTGTGTTTCAGGAACATAAAGTGAAAGTAAACAGTCTGTTCAACCCAGATATCAAAACAACTGTAAAAACATCTCTTCAAAGTAATCTGATGAAAAAAGTGTGTTTTTGCAGTGTATAGTTATTGGTGTTGTCAAATGATTAATTTTTTGTTTAGATCAGATTAATCACACTTTCAGATTTTCACTAGTCACACATTTATCACAGTTAATTATTCTTCAAACAAAGACCAAAACATTTTAACGAAAATGCAGTTTATTGCTCTCGGTTTGTTGTTGGTGCAGCGTCGCTGCTGAATCAAACCCGTGTTTTGCTTTAAGTTGGTGTTTTAAACTTGTGCTTCTGTGGAAACAGAGTTCATCACTGTGACATCTGCAAACTCCCTCAGTTTATCTGAAGTTCTGTGGGGCAGTTTTGTGCAGATAAATTTGCCCTGAGCCCCAGTCACCATCTCATCTGTCGTCTTCACATCCGTATGGACCTGATCACTGACCTAATCACCTGCGCCGCCTTCAGGACCATCCACACTTTAACAGAGGAGCGTTCAGAAGAAACTGAGATTAATCTGCGTTAAAAAAAACTTGTTTGTGATTAATCACATGTGTTAAAGCGTTAACGTTGACAGGCCTAATAGTTATCAAACCTGTTTCCAGCGCTTAGGAGTGACCTTGAGGAAAGACGGCACCTCATTGGTCTGTTATTAATGTTCATATCTGGAGTTATAAAATAAAAACCTCAGGATCATGTGGAGCAGGTTAACACGACCATTTTGAGACCAAAATGAGGAGCGACGGCTTTTCAATACAAAATGAAATGGAGAAGAGTCAGTTCCATGTTGACGCCTATTAACAACTGAGATTAAGAGATTGAGCCTGATGTGGGCTTAACACTTTTATCTCCAGTCCTCTGTGCTCCTGAGGTTTGGTTTCTATGGTGATAGTTAATAATATAAGATTGTGTAATTAGACACAATAACTGAATATGTCCTGGGTTTTTCCACAAAGACGAAGGGAGTTTAGGGAGGATGAATGTTTGTGGTTTAGAATAAGACTGGAGTTATGAACGAATCATGTGGGACAGTGAGGAACAAAACAGGTCTGAACCAGGTCTGAACCAGGTCTGAACCAGGTCTGAACCAGGTCTGAACCAGGTCTAAACCAGGTCTGAACCAGGTCTGAACCAGGTCTGAACCAGGTCTAAACCAGGTCTAAACCAGGTCTGAACCAGGTCTGAACCAGGTCTGAACCAGGTCTAAACCAGGTCTAAACCAGGTCTGAACCAGGTCTGAACCAGGTCTGAACCAGGTCCAAACCAGGTCTAAACCAGGTCTGAACCAGGTCTGAACCAGGTCTGAACCAGGTCTAAACCAGGTCTGAACCAGGTCTGAACCAGGTCTGAACCAGGTCTAAACCAGGTCTAAACCAGGTCTGAACCAGGTCTGAACCAGGTCTGAACCAGGTCTAAACCAGGTCTAAACCAGGTCTGAACCAGGTCTGAACCAGGTCTGAACCAGGTCCAAACCAGGTCTAAACCAGGACTGAACCAGGTCTGAACCAGGTCTGAACCAGGACTGAACCAGGTCTAAACCAGGTCTAAACCAGGTCTGAACCAGGTCTGAACCAGGTCTGAACCAGGTCTGAACCAGGTCTAAACCAGGTCTGAACCAGATCTGAACCAGGTCTGAACCAGGTCTAAACAAGGTCTAAACCAGGTCTAAACCAGGTCTGAACCAGGTCTGAACCAGGTCTAAACCAGGTCTGAACCAGGTCTAAACCAGGTCTAAACCAGGTCTAAAAGTCTTTATAATCCTTATCTTTATAGATCTTTATAGTGTTTGTCTATTTTTAACTTAACTGTGCTTCTATTGCTGCTACTGTTTCTTGCTGTTCTCTTTACTGTGCGTTGCAACACTGAAATTTCCCCATTGTGGGACAAATAAAGGATATCTTATCTTATCTTAAACAAGGTCTTAACCTGGTGTAAACCTGATTCTAAACAAGGTCTAAACAAGGTCTAAACCAGTAAGTGTTTATTTATATTTCTATAGTGCTTTTCACAGACAGATGTCACAAAGATGCTTTACAGAGGATTATTTACAGAGCATCTTCATTCACTCCAGACCCGGTGGTGGTGAACTACTGTTGTAGCCACAGCTGCCCTGGGACAGACTAATGGAGGTGCGGCTGCCAAGCCAAGCGGCGCCAACGGCCCCTCCGACCACCACCAACACTCACACCTACAGTGCATGTTTTGGGTTGATGGGGGAAACCGGAGCCCAAAAGAAACTCATCCAGACACGGGGAGAACATGCAAACTCCACACAGAAAGGCTCAGGCAACCCGGGGATCGAACCCACAACCTTCTTGTTGTGAGGCATGAGTGCTAGCCACTCAGCCATCGTGCCGCCAAACAAGGTCTAAACCAGATCTAAACCAGGTCTAAACCAGATCTAAACCAGGTCTAAACTAGGTCTAAACCAGGTCTAAACCAGGTCTAAACCAGATCTAAACCAGGTCTAAACCAGATCTAAATCAGGTCTAAACCAGGTCTAAACCAGATCTAAACCAGATCTAAACCAGGTCTAAACCAGATCTAAACAAGGTCTAAACCAGGTCTAAACAAGGTCTAAACCAGATCTAAACCAGGTCTAAACAAGGTCTAAACCAGGTCTAAACCAGGTCTAAACCAGATCTAAACCAGGTCTAAACCAGGTCTAAACCAGATCTAAACCAGGTCTAAACAAGGTCTAAACCAGGTCTAAACCAGGTCTAAACCAGGTCTAAACCAGGTCTAAACCAGGTCTAAACCAGGTCTAAACCAGGTCTAAACCAGATCTAAACCAGGTCTAAACCAGGTCTAAACCAGGTCTAAACCAGGTCTAAACCAGGTCTAAACTAGGTCTAAACCAGGTCTAAACCAGGTCTAAACAAGGTCTAAACCAGGTCTAAACTAGGTCTAAACCAGGTCTAAACCAGGTTTAAACCAGGTCTAAACCAGGACTAAACCAGGTCTAAACAGTCTTTGACTTTTCAAAATCATCACTTGGATTGTTCCGTACACTCTCATCTCTCAAACACAAATACAGTGACTTTTTTTTCGCAGTTCTTATCTTCATTTTTTTAAAAAGATGCTTTTTTTTTTTTTTTTTCCCGCTGATGGTCGTACAAACCAATAATAACGTTAACAAAGGCACAAAAGTTTATGGTTTATGATGGTACAAAATAAACGGTCAGAGGATTCTGCAGGAGACACGTGGAGCTTCAAACACAGATCAGAAAACAGTGTCATCCGGACGCTTTAACCAGGACGTTCGTTTATCGTCCTGTCAGTGCGGAGGTTGCGGGTTAGACTCCTGCTCACACACACTGTGGGCTGATCCCAAAGAAAATAAGCTGTTCTTTCCTGGTCCGAGCTCCGCCCTGGTCACTTTCCACAGGCGCTGCCCAAAAGCACAGAGGAAACAGTTATGGAAAGAAACAAATGACCTAATGCATTCAGCGAAACGCACAAATGGATTCTGTGTTTTACACTTGTCACGAAGGAGTTTTTTTACTACACCTAACAGGATGATCCTCTCCTGCAGACGTTAAAGGTGCTGAACCTGATTTTTAGTCTTAAAAAGGTGAAAAACAGAACAGAACAAGTGGATTTGCAGTGGTCTAAAGTTATTCCTCACTTACTTTTACACATTCTGAGCATCATAATTATTCATCGTGATCAGTTTAGAAGCGCTTCTCACTACTTTAAAGAGATCAGAGCAGAGTTTTGGAGTCAAAGGTCACGTTTACACTGAAGTGAATCACTGTATCACCATGTTGGAAACGATTTGCATCCAGACAGGTCGTGTCCGGACCGTCGGAAACACGAGTCACGTGACTCGGCTGGTGTCACATCGTTACGACTCCATGTGGGAGGTAAAAACAAGGAGTGGAGCAGCGTGTCTGAAGCTGTCGCAGTTCTGTGGAAGTTGGCAGCAGCCGATTTCGAGCCGGGGAAGATGCAAGTGTAAAAACAGTCTTTTCATAATAATAATAATAATTCATTTTATTTAACAGCGCCTTTCTAGACACTCAAGGACACTTTACAAAACATTAAATACAAAAAAAAACCTATACAACGTAATTAATAACACATAAAAACAGCATCACAGAAAAATTAAGTGCAAAATCCCAGGGAAAAAAGTATCCTGAACATATGGGTTTTGAGTCTGGTCTTGAGCACGGGCAGAGTCTGTGTTACGGAGGTCAGGTGGGACTGAAGACTCTGATCCCCCCGTGGTGACGAGACGGGCGGAGGGGACAGAGCTGGAGAGAGGAGGAGGAGCGAAGAGCGCGAGAAGGAGTGTTTATATGGAGCAGGTCAGGGAGGTGAGGAGGAGCAAGATTATGGACGGCCTTGAAAGCATAAAGAAGAATTTTGAAATGAGTCCTGAATTTGATAGGGGCCAGTGCAGGTGCTGGAGGACTGGGGTGATGTGGTGGGAGGAGGGGGTTCGTGGACCAACACTGTTCCCCGTTTGTCTTGGGTTTGTTTAAACTGTTTTCCGATGTCACAAACCAGCGAATCAGGAAGGAGCAGGTCACAGTGACGTGGTCTGATAAGGACAGAAACTAGAGCTCCTACGTCAGAGTATCAGTGTTTTCAGGCGTCCACGCGGCGCTGGATCAGGTCCACGCTGAGGTAAATATGTCGGATCCGGCGGCTCCAAATCGTTCCGTCTCTAGAGCCATTTTCCATCGGATCAGTGTGAACGAACACGGCACCCACAACGACAACGACTGGAATACGTACGAGTGTGGACGGTGCCTAAGTTATGCCAACACTATGCCAACTATAGCGTGCTAAAAAGGTATAAACCAGGACTAAGGATCAAAATTAGACTTTTGAAACAAGACCAAGAAACGAGTAGTAAACCAGATCTAACAGAGGGCGGCTGTCTGACTTTTCTGGTGAAAGTTCTGCCAAGTCACTGCTCTGGTTATGTTCCGTTACAGTGTGAGATTAAACAAATATTCAGGGCGTCACACAAGATTTTACAACATTTTAAAGCAATTATCTTGAAAACTACTAAGTCCAGCTCAGTGATGATGTTGATGTTGGTCCAGATCCTTCAGCCCTGCAGAAGCTGCTTCCTCTGCACAGTTTTGTACCGAGTCCAGATTCGTTTGGTGAAGCTTTTCCACATTTCGCTCTGACGCTGCACAGTCGGGGGTGAGTGTGTGGAGCAGATTCCAAAACGCAAAATGACTTCTGTTTGGGAGTGAATGAATAAAACGTACAAGAGTTTAGATGCACGTGGGTCAATGACATGTAAGGATTTTCAACAGCCAAATTTTAAAATATAAAAAATATGAGTTTCTGTTGAACTTTTTCACATATTTCCAGTGTCAGGAGCATAAATCTGTGTTTAACATTTATATGAAGCATTTTTAGTGTAAAATATCATGTGGTGCGACCGAGAATAACCTTAAAATAGTTTTATTTTCTAAAACATGGTTGTCATATTAATCTAAGCTCTGAGTAATATGAAGTGTACAGAAACAAACTGTTGTGTTTCTTTAGATTTTTAATGCATATTGATATTTTCTTTTGCTCCAATATGACGTCACCTGTTTGTGTTTAATGAACAAACTACTGCCCTGGAAAATGCTGAAAATGAAGAAAAACGCCTAAAGAACAGTTCACCCAAGTCGACTTTGTCTGTTATCCACAAGTTCTGGAATGTTTGCACGTCTGACCAAACGATGGCTTTTATCCACTCAAACCTGCACACATTAATGAACTGTGTGAATACAGAAATATGAAATGTATATATGTAAATAGTGCGTGTGGTTGTGATGTACGAATGTGACTGATCTTATCTCTAGGACTGAGTTACCATTTTGTAAGTTGTTTTTCATGTTATTTTATCGGCATATCTGCCATTTTATATCAACCTGTCCAGGGACTGCAGGTGGAAATTAGCATATTTGCTATAACCTGGCACAAACATATTACCTCTTTTGTCGAGGTCAATGTTTTTATGTGCATTGTCCCTGTCAAATAAACTAATAAACTAAACTTAAACTCCAGCCATAGAATTCCTGCTGTTATTAGTGGCACCACATGATGCACGGTCGCACCACATGACATTTGAACACTTTAAGCACAAAAAACATGCAGAATAACTCAGGATTTATGAACAAAATGATTTTGGTTCCATGGAGGTCGGAGGTAGTACGTTGTCCCCGGTTTGTGGAGGTCGGTAATAATAAAATTGTGAAGCGAGTGTGGAATTAAGGAAACTGTTCTGCACTCTGCCCTAATGTGAGTCAGTACAGTCACATTTTCTTTGTGTTTTGGTCGTTTTTAGGCAGCTTTTCTGTATTTTACCGAAACAAATTGCAGTTTATGTCTCTCTTTACTGTTGGCAGGATCAGATTGGTCATAAAAAGGGACATGTGAGATATTTCTTGTATAAAACTGGGACAAATCAGTTGGTTTTGGATAAATCTGCTGGAACAGAGGACACAGGGCTCAGGACTGGGACTGTCCCGGGGAAACAGAGACGTTTTTGTCGCTCCAAACTTCCATTTAAATTGACTCTGGTTTAATGTGTTTCAGGAGTGTCTTTTTCCAAACATGAAATCTATTCTTGGCGCGGAGTTAATGACCGGGAGCCCCGCGAACAGAAGCGTCACTCATCGCTGCGCGCCCCCCACGCCGCGTGCTTTCCGCGCTCCGAGCTGGAGGCGGGAGCGCGCACGTCAGGCAGGAGCGGTGCGTCAGGAGGACCGAGCGGCGGCTTGACTCGTCGCCTCTGCGCGCTGATCCGCGATGGGTCTGGAGAAGGAGAAGCAGGATTCCAGCATCATTATGGACGAAGATGAGTTTAACCGCTCCATCGAGCCCATCCTGTCCGGGAAACAGGCGCTGTACGCGGACACGCCGGGCACGCGCGACCCGCAGGGCATCAACGCGCACCTCAAGGTAACCATAACACAGTGTAAAAGTGAAAGCGCGGAAGTACAGGGGCTGTCAGATACGCCTGGGTGATTTAAACCCGATTGTAAAGCCGTATTGTGTTGTTGTGCGCGGTGAATACCTGGAAGTGCCGCGCGTAAAGAGCGCGACGCGGCACAAAGCGGCACAGTGATCATAACAAAGCGCATACAGTGAGTACAGTGAGTGGCGTCGCTGAAATGCTCATTCATGCGTAAATGTTTGGAGAAGGCGACCAAACACCCGTGAAACAACCCGTATCCCGCCTCTGTCTGCTGTAGTGGCTCTTAATGAAGTATCAGAGTACTATAAGCCCATGGAAACTGTGAGTGGGAATGTTGTTTGTATTCGGACTAAAGGAGTTTCCAAATCTGAATTAGGGCTCTGCTACATGGAAAATGTTCCTCATGGACGCACAGAGCAAACAGGCCGCTGCACCTGTACTGCCCCACACTGCAAACAGGCAAAGACGAAGGGAAGACGGACACAACAATCCACATATTTCTGCCAACTAAGATCCAAGTTACCAGTGGATGCTTCATTTGTGTCCTTGAGCATGACACTTCGCCCGTCGCTGTGGTGGAGAACGGGGAAGAAACTAAAAACAGCAGCAACTAGAGATTATTGCTGCCTCGACTTCGGAAAACACACAAAAATCCGTACGGAAGACGAGAGGGATCACGACAAAAAGTCACAACGGAAGAGCCAAACGAGGAGGATCGAGCGGGAAATGATTTACGACGGTCAGACAGTGACATCGATCCTGCCGCAAAACAATAAATTACTTTTACTTTCCAACATCATTCACTTCTCCGTTCCTTTACTTTACACATTCTCCGCTCGATCCTCCTCGTTTGGTCCGTCGGAAAATCGAGTCCCGCGGTCACTTCCGTTGTGGATTTTTGTTGATTTTTGTCGTGTTGTGGCGTATTTGTTGTGAGCCCCCGGCGTTCATCTTATGTAAATGTGGGTGTGGTTCAGGTGAGAGTGATTGACAGGTGGATGAGCCAATCGGGGACAGGAATGGACCGTCCGTATCAAAACCAATACGGCGACTTACGAGGAAAAAAGGGAAAGAATTAACACGTTTTTGTAGAATCAAACTCTTTATTTATTATTACATGAGGCGACCAATGAGCTGCTTTGTTTTACATGTGTCACTGAGAAAAAGAAATCTGATTGGACGATTCTGCTTGGTTCTCGTGGTGCGGTGGAGGGACTAAACCAGGACTAAACCAAGACTAAACTGGGACTAAACCAGGACTAAACCAGGACTAAACCAGAACTAAACCAAGAGTATACCAGGACTAAACCAGAACTAAACCAGGACTAAACCAAGACTAAACCAAGACTAAACCAGGACTAAACCAAGAGTATACCAGGACTAAACCAGAACTAAACCAAGACTACACCAGGACTAAACCAGGACTATACCAAGACTAAACCAGGACTAAACCAAGACTAAACCAGGACTAAACCAAGAGTATACCAGGACTAAACCAGGACTAAACCAAGACTAAACCAGGACTAAACCAGGACTAAACCAAGACTAAACCAGGACTAAACCAAGAGTATACCAGGAGTAAACCTGGTCTAAACCAAGACTACACCAGGACTATATCAAGACCACTCCGGGACTAAACTGGTACTAAACCAGGTCTAAACCAGGTCTAAACCAGGACTAGACAGGTCTAAACCAGGACTAGACAGGTCTAAACCAGGTCTAAACCCCCCTGTGTGCAGGTGGTGTTTGAGGACGTGATCGCGGAGCCGTCGTCCGCCCACAGTTTCGACCGTGTTTGGATCTGGAGTCACGCTGGGTTCGAGCTGGTGAAGTTCGTGCTGTACCGGGTCCTGACGGCCCTGCTCGCCGTGCCCCTGGCCTTCCTCCTGGGGCTGCTCTTCGCCCTCCTCAGCCTCATCCACATCTGGTAAGGGGAGTGTGTGTGTGTGTGTGTGAGTGTGAGTGTGTGTGTGAGTGTGTGTGAGTGTCTTGCTCAGGGGCAGGAGCAGAGCGGTGGTGTTGTTTGGCTTCATCGCCGGGGTATTTCTGATAACAACTCTGACCATATTAGGACTGAACACTGCGGGTAAATACTGAGAGAGTGTTTAGGACTAAACCAGGACTGAACCAGGACTGAACCAGGACTGAACCAGGACTAAACCAGGACTAAACCAGGACTGAACCGTATTCATCGTGTTGGTAACGTCGGCGTTTTGAACGAGTTGTCGTCTGGAGAAGATGAAACAGTCGAGTTGGGGACTTGGCCCTGTTTGAAAATGTGAAGAATCTGAAGAGTTTGTGTCAAAGTTGACGTCAAGAACAGAACGGCAAATACAAGAGTCTGGAGAGGAGGATGAGGGGAGAGAGGGAGAGGAGGGAAGCGAGAAGAAAAGAAGGAGTGGGAGAGGCGAGAGTGAAAGAGGGAGGGAGAATTCAAGAGGAAAGAGGGACAGAGGAGTGAGAATCAGAGACAGAAAGAACAGGGACTAAACCAGGATCACACCATTAGGAACGAAAAAGAATTCTGCTTTAAAAAGTTGGACCTGGGTTAGTCCTGGTTTAGTCCTGGTTTAGTTCTGGTTTAGGCCTTTGTTAGACCAGGGTTAGACCAGAGTTAGACCTGGGAAAGACCAGGGTTAGACCAGGGTTAGACCTGGGAAAGACCAGGGTTAGACCAGGGTTAGACCAGGGTTAGACCAGGGTTAGACCAGGGTTAGACCTGGGAAAGACCAGGGTTAGACCTGGGATAGACCTGGGTTAGACCAGGGTTAGACCTGGGTTAGACCTGGGTTAGTCCTCATAGACTGTATAAAGAAGTGGGCTACGGGAGTGTGTCTTTTCCAGTCAAATGAAGCTCACTGCAGTTATGGGCTGATTTCCATATTAGGAATAAGAAAAGATTTATCGACAAAACTGCAAAACAAAAACACTGGGATCATGTAGAGCGGGTTAATGACACGAGAGCTTTAATTATGAATAAAAATAATTTAATTTAAATAATTGAATTCTGAATCCACCCTCCTGTGGGCTCACCACCAGCAGAGGGGTTCATAGGGGGTCAGGTGCTATGAGTATTGGGCAGCACGCTGCCCCCGCGGCCCAGCTGGATTAAGCAGGAGAAGATGGATGGATGGATAATTCTCTGTAAAAAGTCCAGGTAAACTCTTAATTCCTGCTGAAAATGATTCTTGTGAATTAATCTTAATCCTGAAGTCAGTGGGTTTATTCTGATTTTAAAGCTGAATGAATTTCTTCCTGGATCCTGTAAACGTTTCTTCTTCTTCACAATAATCCCGGTGGTTGGAGCTCGTCGGCTCGTCCTTCTGACTCGATCCGGACGATCCGGCTCCTCCAGTCGTCTCTTGGGACTTTCCTCCACGTCTCTTTGGATTTGTGAGCGGGATGTGGGAGTGGGCTGAGGTGTGGCAGCCTCACACTCAGTTTGTCTTCTTCCTCCTCCTCCCACACTCTTCCCTTCTCCTCCTCAGCTCACAGATGGAAAGTGTGAGGACAGAATTCTCCAGCTGCTGCTTCATTATCATCAGAACCACTGCGGAAAAAGTTCTGATCGTGTTTGTGTCGACGGCAAAACGACAAACCGAGATGACAGAAAAGAGCAGCTGAAGTGTGGGTTTTCTTCCCAAAGACGGAAATACGTTTGTGTCGCTGTCCAATCAGAACCTTCCCCACCCCCAGACACTGAGAACTATTAAATAAAGACCATTTAACCTGTTTCCATGGAGAAAACCTCCAAGGAGGAGATTTGAATTCCAAGCCATTTCATTTAGAACAATTAATATGGAATTAAAAAAAAAAAAACATCATGTAAACGTGGCTACTGTCTCGTCCCAGAATTCCGTGCATTTTCCAAAACAAAACTGTAGAAATTCACCTTGACCTGACCTGGAGTTCACCTCTGTCATAAATCATATTTTTATTGGAGTCAAAGGGTTAATTTACACCTGCGGCCTCTGCCTGGCTCAGCTCAGAGAATAAATCATTTAAAAAATGACAAAAAAGAAAAAAAAACAGTTGCAGTAGTAGTAGTAGTAGTAGTAGTAGTAGTTGTAGTAGTAGTTGTAGTAGTAGTTGTAGTAGTAGTAGTAGTTTTAGTAGTATCAGAATCAGAATGTTTTTTTGCCATATGAGTGAACAGGTATCACAGTGCAGGTAATGATCAGTGCAAACAGGCAGGTGCGAGAACACAGGGTCATGTGACAGAAGCAGAGTGGGGGGTGGGACCAGTCCTAGTGTTATTATTTATGAGTCCAACAGCAGAGGAAGAAACTGTTTTTGTGGCGAGAGGTTCTGGTCCGAATGGACCGTAGCCTCCTGCCTGAGGGGAGCAGGTCATAAAGTCCGTGTCCAGGGTGAGAAGGGTCAGCTGCAATTCGACCTGCACGTGTCCGAGTCCTGGAGGTGAACAGGTCCTGAAGAGATGGAGGCTGCAACCAATCACCTTCTCAGCAGAGCACAACACGCTGCAGCCTCTGTTTGTCCCTGGTGGAGGCTCCAGCACCACACGGTGATGGAGGAGGTGAGGATGGACGTGTAGAACTGCACCATTGTCCGTGCTGCAGGTTGAATCTCTTCAGCTGCCTCAGGAAGTACATCTGGGCCTTCTTTATGACGGAGGTGACGGAGGTGATGGAGGCTCCCGTTTGAGGTCCTGGGTGATGGTCCCCAGGGGAGTGAGTCCACAGTGGTGATGGGGGTGTGGGTCAGGATGATGGAGGGGAGTGGGGCTGTGTGCTTCCTAAAGTCCACAATCATCTCCACTGTCTTCTGGGTGTTAAGCACCAGGTTGTTCTGGCTGCACCAGGACACCAGACGATCAACCTCCGTCCTGTAGGCGACTCATCCCCGTCTGAGATGAGCCCGATGACCGTGGTGCAAACTGATGGTGGTAGGAGGTAATAGTAGTAGTAGTAGTTGCAGTAGTAGTTGCAGTCGTAGTAGTAGAAAAAAAAAGAAGTTTTTTTCAAAACATGTCAAAAATCAGGAGTCTAACCCACACAAGTATAGAGCTTTACTATTACTGCAGTTATGAAGTCGTTTTTCCAGCCCGGCAGTGGAAAGTAGTGGGAATGTGTAGTCCCTGTGTGAAAATGGGAAAATGGCTGTTAGTTTTCCGCAGTTTAGGAGCAAAGTGGAACATTTTTGAATAAAGTTTTGGGTTTGAAGTGCAGGACGTGGGGTCAGAGCGCACGGATTCCCTCAAACACGGAGGGGAGGCGCAGATCTGTGTTTTTCCACAGGTTATTTGAGGTAAACTGAAAATGTCAACACGGAAAAACAGCTCAGGGACTATTCATTCTTTCCCATTGCAGAGGTTGTGGGTTAGACTCCGGAGTGTGTGAGGAGGCTGGGAGTGACTTGGTGAATTCTTCCGATTTTTTGGTTGTTTTTGGGACCGCCGCTGGTTTTATCCAATCACAGAGCAGCGCTGGGGTGTGGGCGGAGCCAAAGGTGAAGCATCCAATGAAAAAACAACAACAAAAACAGATTAACTGTTTATTTGATCAGAAAAACAAAACTAAATTAGTAGCAGTAGTAGTAATAGTAGTAATAGTAGTAATAGCAGCAGTAGTAGTAGTAGTAGTAGCAGTAGTAGCAGCAGTAGTAGTAGTAGTAGTAGTAGTAGTAGTAGTAGTAGCAGTAGTAGTAGTAGTAGTAGTAGTAGTAGTAGTAGTAGTAGCAGTAGTAGTAGTAGTAGTAATAGTAGTAATAGCAGTAGTAGCAGCAGTAGTAGTAGTAGTAGTAGCAGGTGGTAGCAGGCGGTGGTAGTGGTAGTGATGGTAGTGGTGGTAGTGGTGGTAGCGGTGGTGGTGGTGGTAGTGGTAGTAGTGGTGGTAGTGGTGAGTAGCGATGGTGGTAGGCAGTGGTAGTGGCAGCGGTGGTAGTGGTGATGATGATGATGGTGGTGGTAGTGATGGTAGTAGATGAGTGGTGGCAGTGGTAGCAGCGGTGGTAGTGGTAGTGGTAGTAGTGCGGTGGTAGTAGCGGTGGTAGTGGTAGTAGTGGTAGTGATGGTGGCAGCAGTGGTAGTGATGGTAGCGGTGGCAGCAGTGGTGGTAGTGGTAGTAATGGCGGTAGGCGGCGGTGGTAGTTAGTAGTAGTGGTAGTGGTGGTAGTGGTAGTGGTGGTAGTAGTAGTGGTAGTGATGATGGTAGTGGTAGCTGGCAGTGGTAGTAGCTGGTAGTGGTAGTGGTGGTAGTGGTAGTGGTAGTAGATGATGTAGTGGTGGTAATGGCGGTGGTAGCAGCAGTGGTAGTGGTAGTGGTGATGGTGGCAGTGGTAGTAGTGGTAGTAGCAGTGGCGGCAGTGGTGGTGGTAGGTGGTAATGGCGGTGGTAGCGGCAGTGGTAGTGGTGGTGGTGGTGGTAGTGGTAGGTAGTAGTGGTAGTGGTGGTAGTGGTGATGGTAGTAGCAGTGGTAGTGGCGGTGGTAGTGGTAGTGGTAGTGGTGGTGGTGGTGGTGGTAGTGGTAGTGATGGTAGTAGTAATGGCAGTGGTGGCGGCAGGTGGTAGTGGTAGTAGTAGTAGTGGTAGTGGTGGCAGTGGTAGTGGCAGTGGTAGTGATGATGGTGGTGGTAGTAGTAGTAGTAGTAGTAGTAGTAGTGATGGTAATGGCAGTGGTGGTAGCAGTAGTAGTAGTCGTTCTATTGTAGTAGTAGTAGTAGCAGTGGTGGTAGCAGTAGTAGTAGTAGTAGCTGTAGTAGTTCCATGGTAGCAGTAGTAGTAGTAGTAGTAGTAGTAGTAGTAGTAGTAGTAGTAGTAGTAGTAGTAGTAGTAGTATTTTTGTGTTCTGGTTTGTACATTTTGAACCTTCGATGCTCTGTTGATGTTGGGAAACCACAGGGATCTATTTTAGGGCCTATTCTTTTTTCATTCTGTTTGCTCCTTCTGTGTTCAGTTCTGTGGAAACTCAGGATGGTCCTGATTATTCGATTAATCCATAATTGATCCTTCAGAGTTTGGTGGATCAGGTTCATTTTAATGGCCAAACTGAATGTCGGTGTCTGTGTAACGTAGCCTGAGGAGTCGAGGTCTGAGCACAAACTCTGGAGCCTCACAGTCCCACGTCTCAGCTCTGGCTCCTTGGAGATCCCTATATTCCTCAGAGTGCGTTTCCCTGCACATCAGTGTCCCGGGTATGATCGGGTTTTTGAGTGTCCCGGTTTCACATGTTTACGCAGCATCTGCAACGCGACATACGCACAGAACAGACTCAGCATCAGCAGAACATCCTCTGTCACAGAGAGAACACTCATATTCACTGAGTCACAGAGAGAACACTCATTCACTGAGTCACAGAGAGAACACTCATATTCACTGAGTCACAGAGAGAACACTCATATTCACTGAGTCACAGAGAGAACACTCGTATTCACTGAGTCACAGGGAGAACACTCATATTCACTGAGTCACAAAGAGAACACTCATATTCACTGAGTCGAGTCCTTTAGTCCCACAGAAGCTGAAGCAGCAGCACAAGGAAAGAGCTGCTTTTTTCAGCTCTTATAGTTTATGCAAATGAGCCGTGAGGTTTTAAGTTTAGTTTGTGTAAAACACAAATGTTTAAATCTGCATTAAACACATTCTGATCTCACACTGATGAGGCTCTGGAGTCAGGACCTTTATGTGTTTAAATTTGAGTTTATTTATGCAGATTAGGAACAGGAAGAATTATAATAATTTTGATATAAAATGTTAATGATTAATCGAAAATCGATTGTTAATTTTCCCGACGATCGATTAAGACAGTTTAATCGAAGGCCCGTCCCTGGTGGAAACAGGGAAGAAAGAAAAGAGATTTTGTTCTAAACTCCAAATGTGCCTGATTAAAAATGGACCTCACTGCGCTGGAATCACCTCTAAAGATTTAAAGATGCACTGTGTAACTTTTCCGGTGGAGCATCCATCAAATACATATTATTGCTCTGCCTGGAATGTTTTGCTGTATGGTATTAAACACTTCTATCATCCTGGAGACCAAACCGGGCAGAGTTACAGGTCAGATCTGCGGAGAGGCGACCCCGCTCACAGTCGGAATACCTGTTTTTCTTGGTATTTTTGAGACATAAAACCAACTCTGATTGAAAAAAAAACGACAGATGAAATTAAATTGCTATAGAAACCTGCAGGTAACGGACCCCCGGCCATAAAGTCACACAGTGCAGCAGTGATTTTTCTAAACCTGAGATTGTAAACTTTGATTTTATCACGGTTCCGCCTCAGTTAAACCTCAGTCGTGTCGTCAGAACCAGCGTTTTCCTCCTCAGGCAGACGGTAAAAGTTAAGCACCTTTTGGCACATTGTCACTTTGGAACCGTGAAACTGTGAATCTGTGAAACTGTGGAGCTCTTTACGGGCTGAGTCAGGCCTGGCGCTTGAAAATATGAGCACATCGCCCTGATTTGATCCTCCCGTCACTTTAAACGGGTTTGATTTGGTTTTAAGCGTTTCGAACGATGCGTCAGATCTGCGGAGGGAGCTGCCTCTGCACATCAGGCCTCTTCTGGTTTTAAATCTGTTTTTAAAATGTGCACAGTCAAATTTGTCTTTTAACTTTGGGTGAACAGGGCTGTTTTTAAAGAAGTAGCAGTAGTAGTAGTAATGACAGTAGTACTAGTGTAGTAGTTTAGTAGTAGTAACTAGCGCCCGACCAATATATCGGTTGGCTGATATTATCGGCCGATATTGGCTCTTGGAAACAAATCAGCCTAAATCTTGCCTGCGCCGATGTTCTTCGTGGATGTTTTCCCTCGTCCTAAAACTCAGACTCTATATTCTGCCCATTTAATCCAGTTTACAGACAGATAAATGTCCTGATCTGTGGCGGGGCATCAGGGTTTATCTGAGGAGTCATGTGTCTGTCTCCGTCCCGCCCCTGAACGCATCACCGTGTGCGCTTGTTTCCAGCCGCAGCCTCAGATCCACCTGCACAACACTGAGATTGTGTTGTTTTTGCGGCCGCTCAGTGTGAGTCTGGATTAAAAGGACAGTTCTTAGTGCTGATCTGAGAGGAGCCTGTGTGAGGCTGAGTGTTCAAATGTGTCGGTTTGAAGCTCGTTTTGGTTCTTTCTCATTGGTTAGCGATTAGCTGCTGTAGCTCGCACACATAAACAGGCTGTTTTCTCTTCTGTTAGCGACTGTAAAGTGACTCTAGTGGCCGTATATATGTTACTGGACACACACTGATATGGAAATGAGCTGTGAACAGAGGTGTGAATTATCCGCATTTAGCAGATCATTAAGTAACGTGGTGCACACGCATTTACCGCTAAAGGCTAACAGCGGGAGTTTACTTACAGAACTTTCTTTACAGGTGAGAATATGGTACAAAAACACCATTAGGCCGAACGACTCTTTAAATATGACGTAAAGAAGCAGAAGAACAGGAAATGTCACCTAAATAAACCCGACTGAAAATCCAATAGAGCCAAACGTGAGCTTTATAAACAACTGAAGATTTACAGTGAATTTTTACGTCACTAAATATATCAACGATTTTACTGGAAGCTCCAACTCCCATTTTATCGGTATCATATCGGCTACAACAAAATCCATATCGGTCGGGCCCTGAGTAGTAGTAACAGTAGTAATTGTGCTGCCTGTTCCTTCCAGGCTGCTGGTGCCGTGCCTTCACAGTGTCCTGGTGGTTATGCCGTCGCTGAAGGTCGTCTGGAGGAGTTGGATGGACATGTTCGTGTCTCCTCTTTTCTCCAGCGCCGGAAAAATCCTCTCGTCTGTCAAAGTCACGGCTCTGGAATACTGACCCGGGATCAGCTTCAGCTCACCAGGACCAGAGCCAAACTGACCCGGAGTTTACCGATCCGATCCACCTCACGGCTCCTCCGGCAGGGACGAGCCAGGACCAGAACCCGAGACCCGAACCAGGTCCAGATCCGGGCCTCCACATCTGCTGTACATTTAAATGTCTTAAATACGTTAAAGTAGCAAATGAATAAGTGTATTTATCTCGATTAAGTCCATTCTGATTGGTCAAGAGAAAGAATATCTGTGGTCCCAAAGTCACATTCCTCTAAAATACACTGTAGTACTTAAAGGTGCACTGTGTGACTTTATATTAATATTATATAATATTAAGATTAAAGCCTCTGAGCAAAAGTTACACAGTGACGCTTTAAAATAGCACCAATAAGAACACAGGTCAATAACATGTAAGGATTTTCAACAGGCAAATTTTAAAATATAAAAAACATGAGTTTCTATTGAACTTTTTCACATATTTCCAGTGTCCCAAGTCGACTTTGTCTGTTATTAAACTGCAGCCACAGAATTCCTGCTGTTATTAGTGGCACCACATGATGCACGGTCGCACCACATGACATTTGAACACTTTAAGCACAAAAAACATGCAGAATAACTCAGGATTTGGTTCCCAGGAGGTCGGAGGTGCTACAGAAATGTGCTAAATTATTATGAAATTTGAACCTTTTAACTAAAGACGCTGCAACTGGACAGAAAAATTAGGCGTCTGGTCAATAATATAATATATATAATTCAACTAAAATTCAGTTCAAAAGAAAAAGAAATTATTGGCGACTATAAAATCTACAAATTAAAATTGTACTTGAGCCATTTTAACTTATTTAAGACGATATTTTTCCAGTTTTTATGTCTTTTAACCACGACTAACTCAGACGTCCTGGACCTGTTTATGCAAATATGAGATAATCACACAACGAATCGCCGAAGTTTCTGCAGAAATGATTTGCATTTTAGTCACATGACCAGGGTAACTTTATGTTTTTATTGACACTGCTGAACGCTTCCTTTTATAACGAGGGGACACCAGGGTTACACAGAGACGGTGAAGTTTTGTAATAATAATGATCCTCGTACACGATAAACAGGATTCTGATGTGTATATAATGGTTTGTTTTGAAGAGTCTGGAGTAAAAACGTCTTAAAAAGAGAGATTTATAACGCCGAAAAACTGAAACGGCGTCTTATATTTTTAAAAGGGTTAAAATGTAAAATAAAAGCGTTTATTTGTTGTGTTAAAGTCACTTTAACGTTCACAATGTTAAAAGCTTCATGACATTCCTCATGCTCACAGTTTCTATGGGAGAATTCAAATAAAGAACAAGAAAACTGAAGTTAGATTTGTCTTTTTCTTCACTCTCTTTCTCTCCTCTCACTCGCTTTCATTCTCTCTCCCTCTCTTCTTCCCTTTCTTCTCTTTTCTCCCTCTCCATCGCTCTTCTTTTCTATCTATCTATCTATCTATCCTCCCACTTCCTCTCACTCCTTCCATTTGTCTCTACCATTTCTCTCTATTCACTCTCCCTCACTCTTTCTTTCTCCCTCTCTCTCCTTTCTTCCCTCTCGCTTGTCTCCCTCATGCCCTCTCTCCCCCCTCTATCTCTTTTTAATCTCTCTTTCTCCTGCCCCCTCTCTCTTTCTTTCTTCCTCACTATGACCCCCTCTCTCTTCTCCCTCTTTGTTTCTCCCTCACTATCTCTTTCTTTCCTAACCCCTCCCTCTCTCCCCTCTTCCTTTCTCTCCCTGTCTCCCTCTCCTCTCCCTCTCTCCTCTCCTCTCCTCTCTCCTTTCTACCTCTCTCCCTCTCTTTCCCCTCCTTCTCTCCTCTCTCCTCTCCTCTCCTTTCTACCTCTCTCCTCTTTTTCCCTCCTTCTCTCCTCTCTCCTTCTCTCCTCTCCTTTCTACCTCTCTCCTCTTTTTCCCTCCTTCTCTCCTCTCTCCTCTCCTCTCTCCTTTCTACCTCTCTCCTTCTCTTTCCCCCTCCTTCTCTCCTCTCCTCTCTCCTCTCCTTTCTATCTCTCTCCTCCTTTTTCCTCCTTCTCTCCTCTCTCCCTCTCAGCCTTTCTTCTCCCTCTCTTTTTCTTTCTCCCTCACTATCTTCTTCTCTCCTCCCTCCCTCCTTCTCTCCTCCCTCCCTCCTTCTCTCCTCCCTCCCTCCTTCTCTCCTCCCTCCCTCCTTCTCTCCTCCCTCCCTCCTTCTCTCCTCCCTCCTTCTCTTTCAGTACATTTTGCTCATTTTTCTTCTCGTCTCCTGAACCAAAGCCTCGACCTCGGGGCTGAACAGCTGCAGGGTTCATTTGTGTTGAACTTTAAATCACTGAAGAAGACGCACGTCTGAATCTCCTGAGGAACCTGCCGAAGCTACAGGTCAGATCTGTGGAGAGGAGGACGTTTTTCAAGCCACGTAAAGACCCAGAATTCAATAAAACGCACGGCAGATCTGTTTAAAGGTGCTAAATTACACCAAAAAATCCTCTTTACGCCTCTTTATAATGTTGTTACGAAACCTTTAGTTCAGTAAAGATCAGAATTCCCGGGTCTGAAATGATCTAAATGATTCCAGTGAAGGTGTGTGAAGTTTAAAAACACAGTGGAGCACTTCCTGTATCACCACATGACATCACAAAGTAGCACAGAGCGGTTTCCAGTTTGAGAGAAGAGCTCCTGCAGCCTGAATCTGTAGTTTGGTTTGTTTTTGGTTTGTTAAACGCGCGAGAACGAAACAGACACAAGTGCAGTGCAAGTGGAGACGTTCGGAGGCACCACCTGATGACATCACCGAGTGGAAACGAGTGTTTTTTCTGCTCTGGAGGAGGAAAGACTAAATATATAGGGTTACTCAAATGGAAATGGAACAAACCACAGCTCCAGGTGTGAGCCAGGCACAGGATTATCTTATGTCCCTGTGCATTCAAAGACCCCGGTCCCTCTGGTCCTGGTCCGGGTCCGGGTCTGGTCTGAATCCCGGTGTAGACCTGGTTTCTGGTGGAGTCCATTGTCCCGGGACACTCCTCTCTCTGTTCGTCTCTTTGTGCTTCGTCCTCGGGCCCGAAGGAAAAGAGCAAAGCAACAATAGACAAAACACACGGCGAAACGAGACGCGGATTAAAGCTCCCTGTCACTTTTCTGACACTTACACCCGTATCTGTCTCCATGGAAACCAGCGGCTGACACCGCCAGATCAAGTTACAGGTCAGGTCTGTGGAGACGCATCTGCTTAGGCCCAGAATGTTGTTGTAATTAAATTTATTTTATTTTATTATTTTATTCTATTTTTCATTTGATTTTATTATTTTTATTTTATTTTATATTTTTCAAATGTTATAATTTTATAATTGTATTTACTTTTTTAATTTACTTTAATTAT
The DNA here is from genome assembly GCA_034769755.1 of Odontamblyopus lacepedii. Lineage (NCBI taxonomy): Eukaryota > Metazoa > Chordata > Actinopteri > Gobiiformes > Gobiidae > Odontamblyopus > Odontamblyopus lacepedii. The sequence goes on from CM068348.1 coordinate 1,807,484, forward strand.
TTATAATTTGATATTTTATTTTATTAGTTTCATTTTATTTTATATTTATTTATATATTTTATTTATTTATTTTTGTTATAATTTTATTTATTTTATTTTATTAGTTTTATTTTATTTTATATTTATTTTTAAATGTTATAATTTTATTTACATTTTTCATTTAATTAAATTTATTTTTTATTTTTTATTTTATTAGTTTTTATTCTATTTTATTTTGTATTTTATTTGTACCCATAGACTATAACAAAGTGGACTAGTGGAGTCAAATGAAGCTCATTGATGCTTTGATGAGTCAAATGAAGCTCATTGATGCTAGTTGACGAGCAGAGTTCCATATTAGGAACAGGAATTGATTTGTGGACAAAATAGAGAAATAAAAACACCAAAAAATGAGAAAACAAACTTTATCCATTTAGTTCATTTGTATCTACAGTGTTTGCACCTGGAGTGGATTCAGTGCAAGACAGATCCATTTAATGCCACACTGTGAAACATTCCAGCCAGAGCAATACAATCTCTATGGAGACAAGCAGGTATCAAAGCAGAAAAGTTACAGAGTGCAGCTTTAACATAGTTTATCGCTGCTCATCAGAGTGTTTGTTACTGTTGTATCTCCGGCTCCAGCGTCATCCAAAACCCGTCCGGCTTCTCTTCTTCTCTTTAACTTTCTCACCACGGCCTCGATTAAAGAGCGAAGGTGACGTGATTGAACAGGTGAGACGACGGGTGACGACAGGTGACGACAGGTGAGGACAGGTGAAGCGCAGACCGGAGGGAACAGGAAAGGTGAGACGCAGGTGAGGACAGGTGAAGTCTTGTCATTCTTATTTTGCAAAATGTGTTTACAAGACTTCAAAACAGCCCGAGTTCACCGAAGTGTGTGAACAGCTCCGGCACCATTTAAAGGAGCGTTAAGTCACTTTTCTGTCTCCACGGAGATGTTCCCGTTTTGCCCAGAATGTTTCACACTGTGGCTTTAAACGTGTCGGTGTTTATGGCCCCAAAAATACCCTGTAGATGGTGCGTTCGTTGTGGAAGTGGGCAGATTTGGGCCGTAACCTGGTGGCGTTACCTTTGTCACCAAGGAGATCGGTACGTTTAATAACAGATGCCTTTTCAACAGTCTCTGGGGGTGTTATGCTAACTGTAGGCACTGCTCTGTCTGAGGCTGTGTTAGACTTTAATCTGATCTTTATTTTAACACAATCTGACCAGAAAGAACTGCCAAACTGCACCGTCGGCCCCTCCAACCACCTCTAATCCCTCACACACGCCACATCCACAGATGATGAGGGGTTTCAGACACTGACGCCTGGAGTTCCCAGCGTCTTCCATCCGAGCACTGAGCAGGCCCAGCCCTGCTTAGGCCCCGTTGTGGATGCAGTGTCCACACTCATGGAAAACGACTCCGGAGATGGAACCAACTCCCACAGATTCATCTGAGCACAGATCTGATCCGGCACCGCGTGGACGCCTGAAAACGCTGATACGCTGACGTAGGCACTCTGGTTATCGTCCTTATTGGACCACGTCTCAGTGACACTTGTGTCTTCTTGATTCGCTGGTTTGTGACACTGGTCATGTGACGCTATTGCAGAAAATAGACAAACAGGAAAAAATGTAGCGAGAAACTGAACTTCGTCATCAGTCCACGAAAAGACCGTTTTCGTGCTTTCATCTTCCTCAGAAAAATCGGCTGCTCCACTTCTTTGTTTTTATCGCCCAAGAGACGTCGTGACACCAGCTGAGTCACGTGACTCACATTTCAGGAGGTTTTGTAGGTACAGAAATTATGTGTCTGAACTGAAATCGTTTCAGATCCGATGATCCGATGATACACGGATATGGAGATATGTTTTGGTGTAAACGTAACTTTAGAGTCTGGGACCTGACGAGATCAGACTTTGCCAAGGAGGTTGTCAGAAACCTTGCCAAGATTTAAAATCCCCTCCCTCTGTCCCTCCCTTAACCTCCTCTCCTCCCTCTGTCCTCTCCTCTGTCCTCTCCTCCCTCTGTCCCTCCCATAACCTCCTCTCCTCCCTCTGTCATCTCCTCTGTCCTCTCCTCCCTCTGTCCTGTCATCTCCTCTGTCATCTCCTCTGTCCTCCTTCCCTCTCTCCTCCCTCTGTCTTTTCCTCCTTCCCTCTGTCCTCTCCTCTGTCCTCTCCTCTGTCCTCCTCTCTCCTCCCTCTGTCCTCTCCTCTGTCCTTCTCTCTCCTGCCTCTGTCCTCCCTCTGTCCTCTGTCCTCTCCTCTGTCCTCCTCTCTCCTCCCTCTCTCCTCCCTCTGTCCTCTCCTCTGTCCTCCTCTCTCCTCCCTCTCTCCTCCCTCTGTCCTCCCTCTGTCCTCTCCTCCTCTCCTCTGTCCTCTCCTCTCTCCTCCCTCTGTCCTCCCTCTGTCCTCTCCTCTGTCCTCTCTCCTCCCTCTGTCCTCCCTCTGTCCTCTCCTCCTCTCCTCTGTCCTCTCCTCTCTCCTCCCTCTGTCCTCCCTCTGTCCTCCTCTCTCCTCCCTCTGTCCTCTCCTCCTCTCCTCTGTCCTCTCCTCCTCTCCTCTGTCCTCCTCTGTCCTCTCCTCCTCTCCTCTGTCCTCTCCTCCTCTCCTCTGTCCTCTCCTCCTCTCCTCTGTCCTCTCCTCCTCTCCTCTGTCCTCCTCTCTCTCGTTCTAGTTTTATCTCTCTCTCTCTGAGCGCTGCTGCTGGATCAGAGTTGGAGGAATGCAAACAGACCAGACCCACCTGTGCTTCACACACGTCCACTTCACCACAATTAAACTCACGTTTACAGAGACACGAACTGCACTTCACTTCACAGACTATAAACACACACAAAGGGCTGTTTAAAGCTGCCCTCTGCCACTTTTCTGGTGGTTCTGCTGCCCCTCGTCTCCATAGAGATGTCATGTTTTCTGGGAATGGACCACAGCAGAACTTTAACTATACGACCTGATTAAATTACAAGTGTTAATGCTGAAAATTATCTGAAAAACACATATTCTGACTGTGAGGTGAGCCGCCTCTCCACAGATCTGACCTGGAGCTTTAATGGTGCAGTGTGGACTAGACTTTGTGAGATGATGGTGTGTCACAGATGCCCTGGAGGATTCCCCCGATATTTATGAGCTCACAAAAGAGAAGACAAACGTGCTGAAGTTTGAATAGAGGCCAAAGGTGAAACACCCGAACAAACCTGAACAAACAAACAAACAAACAAACCTGAACAAACCTGAACAAACAAACAAACAAACAAACCTGAACAAACAAACAAACCTGAACAAACAAACAAACAAATCCGAACAAACAAACAAATTTGAACAAACAAACAAACAAACCCGAACAAACAAACAAATTTGAACAAACAAACAAACAAACCTGAACAAACAAACAGCGACAGACGAACTTCAGACTAGATTAGAAAATGGTGCTTGTGATCAGAGCTTTGTGCATTTGTCAGATGTTTAATGTTTATATGAGCCTAAACCTGCTGTAGGTGTGACAGTGGTGAGTGAGTGAGTGTTGGTGGAGTTTCCACCATCAGGTCTGGAGTGAGTGAACAAAGTTCTGTTAATAATGTTCTGTGAAGAGTCTTTGAGGACATGTGTCTGAAGCTGGAGCTGTTATAAGGTGACCTTGGGTGTCCTGAAAGGCGCCAAATAAATAAAATGCATTATTTTATGTCTTTTCTCTGAGTTCAGTGTAACTAAAGTTTGATTTTTTGACTCTTCTGCTGTTGTGACACTTCAGCCAATCAGAGTCCAACAGTCGTCATGACTTAATAATGTGTGAAGCTCAGTTCAGAGTGACACAGATCACTGTGCTCTGCTGCAGACCTGGTCGTGTCTCTGGTCTTTGTCAGTCAAACAACACACTGTGTCACTATGGAAAGAAAACATGTCAATACAAACAGGAGCGTGTCTGGAACTCACAACCCGCTGGTTCGAGGGCCGCTGCTCCTGAGCCACAGCAGTGTCCTCACTCACTTCTGGACTCTTTTCACACTTAGTCCTTTCAGCCGTTTAAATGAATTCAGACCAATTACTTTTTTGTGCAGATGTGAAAGCTCCAACTGTCCCCAGACCCTCTGAACCCCACTGAGACCTTCAGGAGGGTCTCAAAATGGTTCGTCTAATCTGCATATTGTGAACACAAAGTGCACCGGGTTCTTCTCCTTTTTCCCTGTACTGTAACCTCCATCGCCGCAGATCTGTCACTGTGACCGGGACACAGCTGTAAACATGTCCATGGTCATTACTTGGATCTATAATAAGAGCTTTTAAGAGATTTTATGATAGTTCTGTGGGTCGTTATCGTGGCGACGCCAACGCAAATACAAATAAAAAAATAAAGACGAAGACTTTGTGATACCTGGATGAGAAAAGGGGACTGGGCCCATCAAAGCTCAAGTGGAGCAGAAAAAACCCGGTTCCTCTTTGTGATAAACTCACAATATGAACACAAAACCAACTGAGTTCTTTTTCTGTTGGTTCAGTTTTTGGTCCAGTTCCAGAGGTCTGAGTTCAGTTCACTTAAAGGGGAAATGTGTGAAAACACCCTAAGGCTCCTACAGTCCACCTGTGCTGCTTTTAGTGGGTTATAATCTCCTGACGCCGAGTGTCACAAATATGTGACAAACCGATGCTAAATGGCTGATGATGAGGCCACACCGGCCTGACAGAGCCTGATCCTGTCAGACCTCAGAGGCTCAGCAGGACCTGGTCAGGACTTGGATGGAGACACTGGGAATTCCAGGTGCCACAGGGGGGCGCCAGTCACAAAACCTGTTGTTGTGTCCTTAGGCAAGACACTTCACCCACATTGCCGAGTATGAAAGTGGAGTGTGTGAGTGGTGGTGTCGGAGGGGCTGATGGTGCAGATTGGAGCCTCACTTCTGTCAGTCTGCCCCAGGGCAGCTGTGGCTACTGCAGCAGCACTGGGTCTGAGTGAATAAAGCTGTAAAGAGTCTTTGAGTGTCCTGTATAAAACTGAAGCATTATTATGAAGCCACATGTTCAGCTCATCTGCACTGAGGACGTGAGAGGTGCTGTTATGGATGGATCTTTTATTGATCTATTTATTAGGCATTTGATGAATGTGCTTTTTTATAAATGTTTGTGTGGAGTCTTCACTCGTGCTGCTGCTCTGTCTGCAAGTTCCTAACGGATAAATAAAGTTATTTGAATTGAATTGAATTGAAGATATGAGCTGAGACAGCGGCTGTATTCCCCTGATGCTGGTGAGTGCAGATGCAGAACCTTCCTACAGCCCTTTGGCAAACACTCATTTATTTCTTTTATTCCAATAGTGAAATTAATAACCTCAACTTAATTTACCATCTATTGAAAAGCAAAAACACACAAAGCTTTTTATTTAATGTTTTATAAATACATACAGTTCTGTGCAAAAGTTATATTCAGGTGAGGAAAAACGCTGTAAACTCAGAATGCTTCAAAAATGGAAGTGTTCATCATTTATTTTAATCACTCAACAAAACGCAGTGACTGAACAAAAGAGAAATGTAAATCAGATCCATATTCGGTGTGAGCTTTGCCTTCAGAAGAGCCTCAGTTCTTCTAGGTTTTACCTGCAGACAGTTTGTGAAGGACCTGGGCTGGTCCCTGTTCCAAACATGTAGAAGAACTGAGCTCAGATGTTGTGTGGATGGAGCTTCCTCACATCCTTCTGTCTCTTCATGGATCAGACTCACTCCCTGATGCTGAGGTCAGGGCCTGTGGGGCCAGACCAGCACCAACACAACTTCTGCTTCTTCTTTGCGCGAGAGAGAGTTCTGAAGGACTTTGGTGCATTCTTTTGTTCGCTCACTTTTGTAAATCGATCAAAATAAACAATCATTATTTATAATTTTGAAGCATTCTTTGTTTCCAGCATTTTCCCACCTGAATAAAACTTTTGCGCAGGACTGTAGATAAATTCAGGTGCTCAGGGGTTAAGTCCTTACCTCACCTGGCCCCTCCTCTTTCCCCTCACCTGTCGTTTGTTCAGGCTCACCTGTCAGATGCAGTCATGTAAATAGAATCTAGTGGTGACATGTGAGAATACATGAGCCTATTCACGAATAGGGACTTGAACAAAGGTGTTTGTTTGACTGAATGTGCATTAACGTCCCTCAGGCCTGTGCGAACCTTCAGTGATGTTGGTTCAGACGTGGAGGTCACAACGACGACGGCTTAAAGGGACAGGGGTGAGTTTTGTTCATAGTTCCTCATTTCCAGAGTGTTGGAGACGTGTGGAGACACTCGTTTAACTCTTCCTCCAGTCCTTGTATTTGCAGAGGTGCTGGTGCTGGGCTAGTGCAGGTCAATGGCCACAGTCGTCCTGCCACTAAAAACAGTCTGACCCACTCCACAGACCCGAGGAAACTATTAGAGCTCCAGACTGTGAACGTCTGTGTCACAGAATCAGGTCTGAAATAAATCTACTCTTGTGTCGCCTGAATTGTCGCATGTTGAGGTTCTATTTTCTCATATATCAGTCGCCGCTGCCGAGCTTCTGTCAGGAAGTATGTTCATGTTTTTTTACTAAATATGGGACAGTGCACATTGATCCACATGTGTTAGTGCAGCTGTAAATGTGCCAGAGTCGCTGTGAAGGATCATTTTCCGCAGTCCCATTGGCAGTTTGAGGCAAGGACATGGGCACAAAAACACTCAGTCCATCCCACATGACAAAGACATTAAAGCTCAGTGAATATTAATAATAAACATATTAGTAAAATGCTAAAAGCACAAACAGCACATAGACTAAAGCCAATAAACACAAATCACAATCACACAATAAGACAGAGACGTTTGCTGTGAGGTTAAAACATGTACAGATTAGAAATGTTCACGTGTCTGATTGTTTCACTGATCTACTAAAGCTCTGGGTGGAGCTTATGTTCCTTATTTCTGTGGGGACCAGATTTCAGGAGTGTGCGGCACAAACTAAACCAGGACTGAACTGAGACTGAACCGGGACTACACAAGATCTAAAACAGGACCGAACCAGGACTAATGCAGATCTTCATCAAGAAAAAAACCAAGGCTAGACCTGGACTGAACCAGGATTAAACCAGAATTGGACCAGGACTGAACCAGGGTTAAACAAAGACTGAACTGCGTACTTCTAATAGACACTAACTAACTAAACCAAGACAAAATCAGAAGTAAAACAGTCCACTGCAGAGCTTCTGTCAGGAAGAACAACTCACTGCTGCTCAGACACAAATCCTCCAAACGCAGCGGTCGGTTTGACTCTAAAATGATTCTGTGACACAGACGTTCACAGGGACAGTCTGGAGCTCTAACAGTTTCCTCGGGTCTGTGGAGTGGGTCAGACTGTTTTTAGTGGCAGGACGACTGTGGCCATTGACCTGCTGTGATAAGATTTAATGTTGTATCTCAATTTATCAAAATGTAACGATAATGCTATCGAAGTAAAAAATGTTTTGTGCTGACCAGATTGTGAAACACGCCCTGCATTAGTAATGTGTAATCATGAAGATATGTGAATATTTTGATGACTCATATTGTGAATAAAAGGCACGGAGAGACGGTGGTCGGAGAGAGAGTCCCGGTACCCAGCAGAGTACCGGCGTGGGACGAGCTGTAGCGAGCGCCACGTTCTCTCCCGTGCACGTAAAATCCAAGACTTGTCTCAGGCTATTTCTTCTGAACCTTGGTGATTTAATCCACAATTGGTTGGAGGTTTATTTTGATAACAACTGTTAATTCTACGCTGTTTGTGTATTATTCCCTAACACCTGCACTAGCCCAGCACCAGCACCTCTGCAAATACAAGGACTGGAGGAAGATTTAAACAAGTGTCTCCACACGTCTCCAACACTCTGGAAATGAGGAACTGTGAACAAAACTCAACAAAACTCAACAAAACTGTCCCTTTAAACAGACTTGTCCCAACTGCGCTCTAAGACCTCGCGTTCTCCTGCCCTGGGCGCGGATCTGTGCCATTGGAAAGAATGTGGTGATGTTCTGTTCTTTTCCTCCCCGCTCACCTCCACTCCCTCTCTCCTCTCTCTCTCTCCTCTCCCTCTCTCTCTCTCTCTCGTTTACACTGCGGTGCTTCCCTGCGGCTACGTATTCCCCCACACCGGCTTTCCATGCGCCTTTTACGCCCACTTTTCCCCGAACACACCGCTCCCTGTGCCCGGCCCAAACAAACTCATCACCCCCGACCTCCGCCGCGCTCACACCGGTCCCCTCTGCCCAAGCTCCCGGGTCCAGCGCGCTGCTCTAACCCGAGTTTCGCTTCCTGATTCCCCGGCTGACAGAAGAGGAGTTGCCGGTGCCTCCCACTTCGCTCCGAGCGCTTATCCCGTGTCTTGTCGCCGCGTTTCTCCGCACTAAGCTCCGCGGACGGGCAGTATGACAGGAGGGCTCAAAGATTCTGAACCCGAGGTAACTTTTAACCGCTTCCCCCCCGCTTCTCTTTGCTCGCTCTGGCTCTTTCTCTTTCTCCCCGCTGTGGCACGCTTATGAGGAATGTGTGAGCCCGTTTAAAGCTGTTTAGAGAGTAACTGTGAAATTGACCTGCAGGTTTTACCCGCGCCTAATCACCGCCGAACCGTGCGCCTTTTACGCGTCGCGCAGATGGAGAGGTTTCGTGCGTAAAAGGCGAGCGCGCACAAAACGCGTTCTGTTCGGCACGATTGCACCCACTTATGGCGCACTTTATTTAATAGCAGCGCAGTCAGGGGGATATATTGACTTATTTGGACTCAACGTTGGTTTTTAAAGCGACAGGAACATCTTTGTTTTATATTCGATTGGCTAAAATAAACACTTTAATTAAGATTGCGTAACCTTTTCCGACACATTGTCCAATCAGAGAGCTTTATTATTACTATTTTCACACTGAGTTTCCTTATATTAACGTGCAAACAATACGACGCAGGATTAATGTTACTGTAATGCAAATTAAACAGTAAAAACACGTATTTCCGTAGATGCTTTCAGTTATTTCCGAGCTCTAATCACGCTTTCCCAATGAAACACTGATTATATTTTGCAGATGTTATCCTTATTTACCGTGGACTTTTTGGGACAGTGGCAGCTGACGTTTATTTCCCAGACTCCCCGGGGATGAAGCCAGTTTTAGTTCATGGAAACCCGCACTTTCCGATGCTCTCATATAATCCTCCATTCAGTCACTGGCTTCGGTCAGTGTAATGAATTCACACGCAAAACACACGCAAATGTAAACGGCACACGATTTTACTACGAGCATTTGACGCGTAAACAAGACGTTGCTGGTTTGGTGCAATGTCCCGCAGTGTAGCATTAAAACTTAAAGCTCCTATATCACACAAAAGTGACTCTTGTGAGCTTTAAGTCGTGTTATTATGTCGTTACCTCCTCGAAAACAGACCTGGAGCTGTGTTTTTGTTTCATTCACACATGTTTGAGTCATTTTTTTTATCAGTCTGTCCACATCTCCAAAGCTCTAAACACTCTGTTCCACCTTGTGATGTCATGAAGTGGTCGTTTTCAAGTTCCAGTTACACTTTTATCTTTAGACAAGTCCAAGGCAAGTCCAGGTTCTAAAAAAAATCCCACTGATTGAAGCGAGAAAAAAAAAGGAGGTGTATTGCAGTTTGGAAACACAGTGGAGCACTTCCTCTGTGACATCACAAGGTGGAACAGAGTGTTTTTATTTTTGAGAGAAGAAGTCAAGCGTAAATATTGTGCGTTAAACATGTGTGAATGAGACAAAACACAGCTCCAGGTCGAGGAAACGGCGATTTAACGGATGAAACATAAACTCTAAAACTCTCTAGATTTGATCACATGTACGTGCACTGAGTGGGGTCGCCTCTCCACAGAACTAACCCATATAACTTGACTGGTATCACTTGCTTGTCTCCATGGTGATAGGTTTAATGCCACACTGGGGAACATTCAAAACAAGGCAATAACATCTTCGAAGCAGCTGCAGATACTGAATTACAAAAACTCAAATGGAGCCAAGTTAAGAAAGTTTTATCCTGATTTGAGCAGATTTTACTTGACGAGTAAAATGTTCTTCCCTGATTCATGAGGTGGTGTCACTCGGTGGAAAAATGTTGTTACCTCCTCAAAAACAGAGCTGGAGTTGATTTGTGTGTAATAATAATAATAATACATTTTATTTATACAGCGCTTTTCACGATACTCAAAGACGCTTCACAAAAATAACAATACAAGGAACTCAACAAAACATTACAAATACAACATTAAGTTCATAAAATTGAACGTTCAGAAAAAAACATGTTAAAATGACAAATTAAAAGCAGCTTTAAACAGGGGGGTCTTGAGGTTGTTTTTGAAAGTTGGGAGATTCGGTGCAGTCTCTGAGTTGTTGTGATGTGGAGGAGCGGAGGGAGCGGGCCGGGGTGTGAGGGTGGAGGAGCGGAGGGAGCGGGCCGGGGTGTGAGGGTGGAGGAGCGGAGACGGGCGATGTTTTTGAGGTGGAAAAATGCCGTCCGGGTTATTTGGTTGACGTGCTGTTCAAAAGAGAGATCGGAGTCAAAAACAAAACCAAGGTTGCGGATAACAGGTGATGGAGTCAGAGTGTGATTGTCAAAGGTCAACTGAACATTTTGAAAGGATTTGGAGATGTTTTTGGGACCAATTATGATAATGTCGGTTTTATTACTGTTGAGTTTGAGAAAATTCTCTCGTAAGCAGGTTTTGATTTCAGTTAAACAGTGGGTGAGTGTGGAGGGAGTTGTGGAGTTGATGGATTTTGTGGAAATGTACATTTGTACATCGTCAGCGTAGCAGTGGAAGTGGAGACCGTGACGGCGGATGATGTCGCCGAGGGGAATGAGGCAGAGGATGAACATGAGAGGACCAAGCACCGAACCTTGGGGAACCCCGTGCAGCAGGCGAGAAGTGGAGGACGAGCGGGTGTTGACTTTGATGAACTGTTGTCGGTTGGAGAAGTGGGACTGAAACCAGGAGAGAGCAGAGCCTGTGATATTAAAGGAGTTTTTGAGGCGGGTGAGGAGGATGGAGGGACTGATGGTGTCGAGTGCTGCGGTGAGATCCAGGAGAAGGAGGATGGAGATGTTACCAGAGTCCGAGGAGTGGAGCAGATACAAACAGAAGGTTCAGAGATTCTGGACAGTTTCAGTCCAAGATCGACTCATTTACATCCAGAAAAAATGTCTGAAACTCTGAACACTTTTTTTGTTTTGTGCATTTGAACGAGTTTAAAAACGAAATGAGGAAAAAAGTAATAATTTCTTGAAATAAGCTTCATAATCTTACACTTTTAGCCTGTTATTTAATCATTTAGTAAATATCCCTTAAAAGAAGATAAATAAGATTTTATGTCTAGATTTAAGATAATAAATCCTGTTTAGTTTGATTAAATTTGCAGTGCAGGTGCTTTACCGGAAAAGTTGCACATTGCACCTTTAATGCTGCAAAAAAACATGTTTAAAAGTAAAAACTAAAGTATGAAAATGAAAGTTTAGATGCACATAATGAAGGCGTGTGAGGGGTTAAACTCGCTCTGACTGTAGTTTTCCACCGTCAGGTACGTGGTGATGTCACCGCATTCTTCCCTTTGCCCGGTTTCCGAAGCCGACTGTAAAAAATGCACGAGAGGAGCCACATTCTTAGGTTTAGTGTCGTTTCAGCGAAGGCTAAAACAAACCTTTATTGGAAACCTGATTTACGGGGCCATAGTTTTGCTAAGGGACATTTACGTCGCCGTGGAAACGCTCGGGACGACACCAAGACTCGTTTCACTTTTATTTTAAAGGCGCCGAACCGGATTTTACTGTTTTAAAGAATGTGAAAAACAATATTAGTTCATGGTCCTGATTATTCACAGTGACGAGTTTTTAAGCACTTTTCCACAGGCCTCAGAGACCAGAGCGAACTGAAACTAGCATGCAAACGTGCACTTCCTGACTCTCGGATGATAAAATGTTTTCTAATTCCGGTCAAATACACAGGGGAAAAATACAGAATGCAAAATTTAAATATATGTAGAATAAAAACAAAAATACTCAAAATACAATCATGTTCTGTCATTAAGTGACACTGACTTTACAAGGCAACTACTGCATCTGCTTTAGTCCTGGTTTAGTCCTGGTTCAGTCCTGGTTTAGTCCTGGTTTAGTCCTGGTTTAGTCCTAGTTTAGTCTTGGTTTAGTCCTGGTTTAATCCTAGTTTAGTCCTGGTTTAGTCTTGGTTTAGTCTTGGTTTGGTCTTGGTATAGTCCTGGTTTAGTCCTGGTTTAGTCCTAGTTTAGTCCTAGTTTAGTCCTGATTTAGTCCTGGTTTAGTCCTGGTTTAGTCTTGGTTTAGTCCTAGTTTAGTCTTGGTTTAGTCCTGGTTTAATCCTAGTTTAGTCCTGGTTTAGTCTTGGTTTAGTCTTGGTTTGGTCTTGGTATAGTCCTGGTTTAGTCCTGGTTTAGTCCTAGTTTAGTCCTGATTTAGTCCTGGTTTAGTCCTGGTTTAGTCTTGGTTTAGTCCTAGTTTAGTCTTGGTTTAGTCCTGGTTTAATCCTAGTTTAGTCCTGGTTTAGTCTTGGTTTAGTCTTGGTTTGGTCTTGGTATAGTCCTGGTTTAGTCCTGGTTTAGTCCTAGTTTAGTCCTGGTTTAGTCCTGGTTTAGTCCTGGTTTAGTCTTGGTTTAGTCCTAGTTTAGTCTTGGTTTAGTCCTGGTTTAATCCTAGTTTAGTCCTGGTTTAGTCTTGGCTTAGTCTTGGTTTGGTCTTGGTTTAGTCCTGGTTTAGTCCTAGTTTAGTCCTAGTTTAGTCCTGGTTTAGTCCTGGTTTAGTCCTGGTTTAGTCCTGGTTTAGTCCTGGTTTAGTCTTGGTTTAGTCCTGGTTTAGTCCTGGTTTAGTCCTGGTTTAGTCCTGGTTTAGTCCTAGTTTAGTCCTGATTTAGTCCTGGTTTAGTTCTGGTTTAGTCCTAGTTTAGTCCTGGTTTAGTCCTGGTTTAGTCCTAGTTTAGTTCTGATTTAGTCTTGGTTTAGTCCTGGTTTAGTCCTGGTTTAGTCCTAGTTTAGTCTTGGTTTAGTCCTGGTTTAATCCTGGTTTAGTCCTGGTTTAGTCCTGGTTTAGTCCTAGTTTAGTTCTGATTTAGTCTTGGTTTAGTTCTGGTTTAGTCCTAGTTTAGTCCTGGTTTAGTCCTAGTTTAGTCTTGGTTTAGTCCTGGTTTAATCCTGATTTAGTCCTGGTTTAGTTCTGGTTTAGTCCTAGTTTAGTCCTGATTTAGTCCTGGTTTAGTTCTGGTTTAGTCCTAGTTTAGTCCTGGTTCAGTCCTGGTTTAGTCCTGGTTTAATCCTGGTATAGTCCTGGTTTAGTCCTGGTTTAGTCCTAGTTTAGTCCTGGTTTAGTCCTGGTTTAGTCCTGGTTTAGTCTTGGTTTAGTCTTGGTTTAGTCCTAGTTTAGTCTTGGTTTAGTCCTGGTTTAATCCTAGTTTAGTCCTGGTTTAGTCTTGGCTTAGTCTTGGTTTGGTCTTGGTTTAGTCCTGGTTTAGTCCTAGTTTAGTCCTAGTTTAGTCCTGGTTTAGTCCTGGTTTAGTCCTGGTTTAGTCCTGGTTTAGTCCTGGTTTAGTTCTGATTTAGTCTTGGTTTAGTCCTGGTTTAGTCCTGGTTTAGTCCTGGTTTAGTCCTGGTTTAGTCCTAGTTTAGTCCTGATTTAGTCCTGGTTTAGTTCTGGTTTAGTCCTAGTTTAGTCCTGGTTTAGTCCTGGTTTAGTCTTGGTTTAGTCCTGGTTTAATCCTGGTTTAGTCCTGGTTTAGTCCTGGTTTAGTCCTAGTTTAGTCCTGGTTTAGTCCTGGTTTAGTCCTAGTTTAGTTCTGATTTAGTCTTGGTTTAGTCCTGGTTTAGTCCTGGTTTAGTCCTAGTTTAGTTCTGATTTAGTCTTGGTTTAGTCCTGGTTTAGTCCTGGTTTAGTCCTAGTTTAGTCCTAGTTTAGTCCTGGTTTAGTCCTGGTTTAGTCCTGGTTTAGTCCTGGTTTAGTCCTGGTTTAGTTCTGATTTAGTCTTGGTTTAGTCCTGGTTTAGTCCTGGTTTAGTCCTGGTTTAGTCCTGGTTTAGTCCTAGTTTAGTCCTGATTTAGTCCTGGTTTAGTTCTGGTTTAGTCCTAGTTTAGTCCTGGTTTAGTCCTGGTTTAGTCCTAGTTTAGTTCTGATTTAGTCTTGGTTTAGTCCTGGTTTAGTCCTGGTTTAGTCCTAGTTTAGTTCTGATTTAGTCTTGGTTTAGTCCTAGTTTAGTCCTGGTTTAGTCCTAGTTTAGTCCTAGTTTAGTCCTAGTTTAGTCCTGGTTTAGTCCTGGTTTAGTCCTGGTTTAGTCCTAGTTTAGTTCTGATTTAGTCTTGGTTTAGTCCTGGTTTAGTCCTGGTTTAGTCTTGGTTTAGTCCTGGTTTAATCCTAGTTTAGTCCTGGTTTAGTCTTGGTTTAGTCTCGGTTTAGTCCTGGTTTAGTCCTGGTTTAGTCTTGGTTTAGTCCTGGTTTAGTCCTGGTTTTGTCCTGGTTTAGTCCTGGTTTAGTCTTGGTTTAGTCCTGGTTTAGTCCTGGTTTAGTCTTGGTTTAGTCCTGGTTTAGTCTTGGTTTAGTCTTGGTTTAGTCCTGGTTTAGTCCTGGTTTAGTCTTGGTTTAGTCCTGGTTTAATCCTAGTTTAGTCCTGGTTTAGTCTTGGTTTAGTCTCGGTTTAGTCCTGGTTTAGTCCTGGTTTAGTCTTGGTTTAGTCTTGGTTTAGTCCTGGTTTAGTCTTGGTTTAGTCTTGGTTTAGTCCTGGTTTAGTCCTGGTTTAGTCCTGGTTTAGTCCTGGTTTAGTCTTGGTTTAGTCTTGGTTTAGTCTTGGTTTAGTCTTGGTTTAGTCCTGGTTTAGTCTTGGTTTAGTCCTGGTTTAGTCTTGGTTTAGTCCTGGTTTAGTCCTGGTTTAGTCTTGGTTTAGTCCTGGTTTAGTCCTGGTTTAGTCCTGGTTTAGTCTTGGTTTAGTCCTGGTTTAGTCTTAGACTGTATAGAGAAGTGCACTAAAGCCGACCGTACACTGTGCGATATTTTCGATATTTTCGCTCATCCTTCATCTTCTATTGTCAGTGAATCAGGAAGTGCATGTTAGCATGCTAGTTGTCTTGCAAACCTTTGCTCTGGTTCATGAACATGTGAAAAGTGCCAATTAAACTCATCCTGGCGAATAATTCAGAGGCTCCGAATGTGTAAAGGTCAAAGAGGAACAACTCTGGACCAACTGTGAGATTTCAGACATGTCAGAATGTTTTTTCCTCCTCAAAAACACACCTGCAGTTACGTTTTTTGTCCTTTATTATTCTGTCTACGTCTGTCTTCCACCTCAGAAGCTCAGAATACTCTGTTCCACCTTGTGATGTCATGTAGTGGCAGTTTTCAAGTGAACAGCTCCTTTTTTTTTTTTTTTTTTTTACATTTAGTTGAGTGGAGATCGACAATTCCAGGTCTTAAATCACACAAATGATTCTCGTGAAGGTGTGTGGAGTTTAAAAACCCAGCGGAGCACTTCCCGTATGACACAAAACACCATAACTCGGTGTAAATCTGCAGGGTTTGTGACACAGATCATAAAACAGAGTCACCCGGGCCCTTTAAGCTGGTGTTTCTGGGGCGTAATCGCTGGCGGCTCCTCCCTGACGTTCGCCTGTGATCGGACATGTTCGCGGTAACATTACGCACAGAGATGGAACTCAGGCTCTGGCACAGGACGTCTGCAGCTCCTTCTGAAGCTCAGTTCGGACTTGTCCCACATTAGACACGAAAAATACTCATGTGAGCGAGTGCGGAGGAGCCACGACGTCGCCCGGGCAACAGCGACGCAAACGCCTCCAGAGGAAACGCTGCGCGGAGAGAGTTTGTGTCACGCTGCAGAAAAACAACCGTAAAACTAGAAAAATCCACTTGTTTTAAGTGAAAATTCTCCTGAAACAAGTGAAACGATCTGTGCAGGAAGAGAAGTAGATCAGTAAGAGATCAGTAAATACTGATCAAGAAAATATCTCCAGGCCTAATATCACGTAGTCTGAAGTGATCTAAAATAAAGCATAAAACACTAATTAAGGTGAAAAATCTTTAAACTAGAATATAAAGTTTGTTATTGACGGTTTTAGTCTTGATTTTAGTTCATGAATCTTAATGAAATTCTTTATTTCTTTATTTTAAGACTAATCACCACTTGAAAACTTTTAAATCTTTTAATTTTTCCATGTCACAAACAGAAGGTTCAGAAATTCTGGACAATTTCAGTCCAAAATCGACTCATTTACATCCAGAAAAATGTCTTAAACTCTGAACACTTGTTTTGTTTGTTTTGTGCATTCGAACGAGTTTAGAGATAAAAACAAAACAAAAACTAAATTAAAAAAGTTATATTTTCTTGAAATAAGCTTAAGAATCTTCCATCTTTATCAGTCATTTAGTAAATATCCCATAAAACAAGATAAATAAGATTTTTTTAGATTTAAGATATTGAATCTTGGTTAGTTGTATTAAATTTGTGCAGACGTTCCTCCGCTGCTTCCTGCTCGTCTCCGTGGAGATGTTATGGCCTGGAATGTTCCACAGTGGATTCAATTATGTAATTAAATGTCCTTTGATACGCAAAATTGACTCTTGTGTATGTTTAACGTTAGAACATTTTTACCTCGTCAAAACCAGACCCGGAGCTGTGTTTAGTTTTGTTCCATTCGCACGTGTTTGACTCATCCCGGATCATCGTCACCGTCTGCATCTCCAGAGCTCAGAACGCTCTGTTCCACCTCGTGATGTCATGAAGCCGCAGGTGAACAGCTCCTTTTACCTTTGGCTCGGTGGAGATTTACAATTCCGGGGCTGAAATCATCCACGTGATTCTGACGACGGCGCGTGGAGTTCAAAAACACTTTCTGCATCACCACATGATGACATCACAAGGTTGAACAGAGTGTTTTCAGTCTGAGAGAAGGACTCCAAGTCTAAATCTGTAGGTTTCTGTGTTAAACGTGTGTGAATGAAACAAAAAAAAAAACAGAACTCCACTTCATTGGGTCATAAAAAAGGTCAGAAATCGCCGTTCAGGTGCTCGACGAGGGTTAAATCTGAACATGAAATAGTTTTTACTGGAAAGTGTAAAAACGGGAAAGGTACAAACCCGAGACACCGACTGAATACATTTAAAGGGCTTTACTACACTGAGGGACCACGTTTCCACCAGCAGGATGGTCTTGGTCAGGGCTTAAGTGTGAGACAGGAGCCTCGGGTGTCCTTAAGTACAATTATATCACACGACAACATCACGTAACTGAGGAAAAACACCGAAAAGGCCAAACGTGAGGAAAGTCTAGACTCCCGGTGTGTTTGTGACGAGGAAACGACACTAGAACAGATCAGAAAATAGTGTAACATGGGCCCTTTAAGATCCAAATGAGAATTTGAGCAGTCAAAACAACCACAGCTGAATAAAAGACAGAAGTTTAGAACAGAAAAGACATTCACTTTCATTAGTACATACTGAGATTTGCTTAAACTTGCATTTTCAGAGCTGCAGGGTGCCAATTTTTCTTACTTTTTCTTATGTTTTTCTTATTTTGCTGTATTAAACAAACACAAAAACAGAAGATATCCAAACTAGACACTCATCAGAACAGATATCAGTACAAAAAAACTCCCATTCCCAAGACAGAAATGAACTTTTCCTAGAATAACCTTGAGCTGTATCAGAATTATAAGAGCTCATGGACTCGTATACGCCCCTGGAGCACTGAGGGATTCCACAGGTACAAAACCACATGGGAATAATAAAGAAAATATGATGATTTAATGTTAAAAATTGCATTCTATTGTCTATTATCATTGTGGTATTGGAGTCAGTATTGAGTATCGAGTCCATTTCTTAGCATTGAAATCAAGTTTGAAGTTTTACACTGCAACTTTCTCTGAACTGGCCAAGATTTTACAGCTTATATCAGGTTATTCAGTTGTTTTCAGATTTATTATCAACTTAACTAGTAAGTAGAGTGCTTAATTTTAGCCTAGAGATTGTTCATTTTAAGATATCTTGTAAAGTAAAATGATGAAACAGATCATTTCACTACTTTTAAGTCATTTTCTGATAGATTTAAGTGTTTACATCTTATTTTTATGGTATTATAACGCTAAAAAAGTAATAAAAAGTACATAAATCTAAATAATGACTAAAAAATGAGGATTTAAAGAGGTAACACATGGATTCAGCACCACCACTATACTGAAGCTTGCATTTTTACGCGCTTTTCGGCACTTTTACGCACGGCTCTCTCTCTCTCTGTTATCAAACTTGTGTGTGTGGGTGTGCGTGTGTGTGACTGTAGTGACGCCCCCTGGTGGTGCGTCTGAGGGCGCGTCTCCAAACCTGACCCATCCCTGCTCCTCCTCTGCGCTCGTGCTCCGCGCTGCTGTAACCGTTATGCACACTGCCCCACGCGCTCGGGTCGGGTCCATCTCTCCCTCCTCTCTCCCTCCTCTCCGCCTCTCTTCTCTGCTCTCCTCTGGGCTGACTCTCCTCTGTGCGCACTTTCGCAGGAGTTTCTGCATTCGCCCTTCATCCGAAAACAAGGAAATATTTACAAACCCAACAACAAGGACATGGACAACGAGAGTTTGAACGAGAAGACGATGGAGGACGTGCACACCAAAGAGATCGACCTGGTCAACCGGGATCCGAAGCACGTGAACGACGACGTGGTCAAGGTACGTAGCGCCAAATGTTGTGCGTAAAGGTTTATCCAAAATGACGCCCTGTTTCATATCTGTGCGTAAACTTTTATCCAAAATGACGCCCTGTTTCATATCTGTGCGTAAACTTTTATCCAAAATGACGCCCTGTTTCATATCTGTGCGTAAAAGTTTATCCAAAACTACGATCTGTTTCATATCTGTGCGTAAAAGTTTATCCAAAACTACGATCTGTTTCATATCTGTGCGTAAAAGTTTATCCAAAACTACGACCTGTTTCATATCTGTGTGTTAAAGTTTATCCAAAATGACGACATGTTTCATATATGTGCGTAAAGGTTTATCTACAATGACGACCTGTTTCATATCTGTGCGGAAACTTTTATCCAAAATGACGACCTGTTTCATATCTGTGCGCAAAAGTTTATCCAAAATGACGACATGTTTTGTATCTGTGCGTAAAAGTTTATCTAAAATGACGATTTGTTTCGTATCTGTGCGCAAAAGTTTATCCAAAACTACGACCTGTTTCATATCTGCGCGTAAATGTTTATCCAAAACTACGATCTGTTTAATTTCTGTGCGTAAAAGTTTATCCAAAACTACCATCTTGAACACCTATCCCTCTTTTGGTTGTCATGTCCCCCGTCCCACATAATTTGAGAATTTGAAAACTGGATCTTACATTGGAAAAGAAAATCAGAAGAAATCAAAACTTCTGGATGTACTGGCGTTGGCACGTATTGCTGTTCCAGTATTTCTGTGCGTCACGATGGACGAAAACAAACCAAAACAGACAAATCGTATGCAGTTATTGCAGGTATCATCCACGAACTTAAATTTCACGTCACAAACAACGCGTGACCTTCTTTTTGTGCGATTTTCACGCTACCCAAAACACGCTTACGCAATGTCAAAACAGCGACTTTACGTGCGTAATGGGGTTAGAGGAACGATCCAGTTAATTGTTTTATTGCCTGGAGAGTGTTATTGTAAATGGAAGCGGGAGGGAGCGGGTGCGTGTGGAGCTGTCAGAGCGAGGGGGACGCGCGCTTGGCTGGATTTGCCGTATTAGGAGAGGAGACAGAACACGGGGGATTACGGGGATAGACGCGCTCTGGAGACGATTCGGGAGCTGCTACTTGTACCCACCGAAAAGCCAGTTAGCTAAACGAGTTTGGGCTTGTAACCTGCCCAATCTGCGTCATATATCTGTACTTAAAGGTGCATTATGTCACTTTTCTGGTTCGTATTGTGAGTTTAAAGTGCCCGTATGGCGCTATTTTCTGAACTACGGTGCGTTATGATGCAGTTTCCGCGTCACAAACACCCCTGGAGTGGTGTTTTGTTTCATTCACACATGTTTAACACACAAATCCTGCATATTTAGGCTTCTTTAGTTCTTCTCTCAAACTGAAAATTCGCTGTTCCACCTTGTGATGTCATGCGGTGATACAGGAAATGTGTTTTTAAACCTTTACACCTTCACTAGAAAATTGAAAATGCCCCTCTCTACTGTGTAAAATGTAGAAATAGTATGCAGAAGGTGGCTGCTAACATGAAAACAGCTGCTTGATGACATCACAAGGTGGAACAGAGCGTTTTGAGCTTTGCAGATATACACAGACTAATAATCCAGGGTAACAAAACACAGCTCCAGGTCTCTTTTAGAGGAGGTAACGACATTATGACATGGATTAAATGACATAACAATCAGTGACATGTCAGACGGGAGTTCCCTCCACCAGAAAAGTTCCTTAGTGCACCTTTAAAAGCCAGAAAAGAGTCGGGTTTGTGGAGATGCGAGCCCGCGCCGCCAGGACGCATGCGTTTCACTGCCATAAACACAACCGAAATGTTCAAACTGAATATTTTTTTCAGCTAAACTCGTGAGGCGCATAAACTCGTATCTTGTTTTAAAGTAGAACATTTAAAGTGAAAGCGCTCAGAGTCTGAACGTCCGGATGAACCCGACGAGGTTTGATTCTGGAGCATCAGGACATTCTTCGGGATTCCCCGCGGACGCGCTTCTCCCACGGATTCAGATTTGGCACAAACGTCCTGAGACTCTGTTCCCGCCGCAGAAACACGAGGCTTCATCACGATTATGACGATTATTATATTTATTATGTTTATTATGGGGAAATCTGTGACTTCATCAGAGGCGGAAAAAACTACTCGAGTACGAACACTGTTACTTCAGAATAAAATGAATCAAGAGGAAATACAAAGTCCTGTGGTCCAAATGAGTCACGTAAAAGTAAAGAGTATTTGGCAAAAGTACTACTCAAGTAAGAGTAACTTCAAGAGTAACTGTCAGGGAGCAACTTCTGATTTATAATGTAGGGAAATGTAACTGGAAACAATATATTACTCAAGTAAAAGTACAATTACACTGTATAATGCAAGATATTACTTGAGTAAGAGTACTTCAGCACTATATATATATTACTCAAGTAAAAGTATTATTACACTGTACAATATATTACTCAAGTAAAAGTACTGCTAAACTGTGCACTACATGAATAGTACAGTTACTCAGTACAATATCTTACTCAAGTAGGAATACTATTACACTATGTAATATAATAAACAAGTAAGAGTACTTCTGTACTGTGCAATATATTACTCGAGTAACAGTACTATTACTCTGTACAATATTTATCCAAGTAAAAGTACTGTTAAACAATGCAATATATTACTCGAGTAAGAGTAGTTACACTGTACAAATATTACACAAGTAAAAATACTTTTACACTGCACAATGCAACATATTACTTAAGTAGGAATACTTTTACTCTGTACACTGGAAAAAAACAACATGCAGGTCAACAAAAATGACAGAGGAATAAGTGTTTTTCTCTTCGTTTCATATTTTAGTTTTTGATTCCTGTAAAAAGAGGCAGAAGTTTGCAGAAGTTTGTAAAAGTTCTGTTTGAGGGAAGTGGACGTGGATTTGGCTCGTAAAAGTTCTATTTCTGCAGCGCTGTGCTTACAGAGAGGACGGTGACTCACTCTGACTCTGGTATTTGTGGAATAAATTGTTGGCGAAATCCGTGAGCGAAGTCTGAAAAACTCCCCGACAGACGCTGGCTGTTTGAAGCGGGCGGTGCCAAACGGTACCAGCCTCACGCCCACACGCCGCTCCATCAGCAGGTGGATCCAATCGCCCCGATTTATCCTCT
Source organism: Odontamblyopus lacepedii (assembly GCA_034769755.1). Classification (NCBI taxonomy): domain Eukaryota; kingdom Metazoa; phylum Chordata; class Actinopteri; order Gobiiformes; family Gobiidae; genus Odontamblyopus; species Odontamblyopus lacepedii. Next base: position 1,829,342 of record CM068348.1, read on the forward strand.
CGGCTCCTCTGTGATGGATCAGGTCCCACATTCTTACGCCGGGGCAGCGCTGGGAGATTAAAGCTGCACTGCGGAGCTTTTCTAGTGCAGGGTCTGACAACTACACTGCAAAACAAGATTTTCTAACAGTTAAACCGACTGGAATTAAGGAGATTCATCTTAAAAGACCAATTTTAAGATTTTTATACTTAATAAAATGAGATTTTTTTTACTTGTTTCAAGATATTCCATTCTGATTTATCTTATCTCGATATGACAACTTATTCTAAGCACTTTTTATATTAAATCAAACCAGGTTAAGCCTCTTTAACTGTCCTCAGAGTCGTGTCTCGGGGCTTTAGGTGCAGATCTACGACATTTCTAAAATGTAGTTTCAGATGTAATTTTCATGTTGTATTTGATCAAATGTGTGGATATTGTGAAGGTTTTTTTTTTAAAAACTAGTATCTATTTAAGAAAAGTCTAATATAAGACATTTTAGATACAAGAAATAAGCATTAATAAACAATAATTACTTAAGTCAAGGACAAATATACTCAAAATAAGGTGAAAAATCTTGTCATAAATACTTGAATCTCGTGTTTTCTGCTTAGAACAAGATTTGTATTTCGTCTTGTTTTAAGAAAACTTGTGAAAATTGCTGCACTGGAAGATCATTACACTAAAATAGGGCATTTTTTTTGATAGGCTGTTTTTGCAGTGTACCTGTCTCCATGGAGATTTGCCCAGAATGTTCCAGAGTTCAGCATTAAAAAGCCCAGATATACGAGGCTATTCTCTGATCTGTAATAACGTCGTTTCGTCATCACAAACAGACCTGGAGTCGTGTTTTGTTTCATTCACACGTTTAACACACAAACCTGCACCTCTCAGACTGAAAACACTCTGTTCCACCTTGTGATGTCATCATGTGGTGACACAGGAAGTGCTCCACTGCGTTTATAAAGTCCACACACCTTCACTAGAATCAACTGGATCATTTCAGTCCTGGAATTCTTCATCTGTACCAAGAAAAAACAAAAGAGAAAAGGAGCCGTTCATGTGAAAACTCCCACTTCATGACATCACGAGGTGGAACAGAGTGTTTGGAGCTTTGGAGATGCAACAGACTAATGATAAAGAATGACTCAAACATGTGGAAATGAAACAAAACCCAACTCCAGGTGTGTTTTTAAGGAGGAAACAACATCAGAACACGACTTAAAGCTACAAGAGTCCAGTTCGTGTCACGTCGGATCTTTAAACTCGTCACATTTTTTATCCGGTGATTTTCCTTAAACTCGTCACGTTTTTTATCCGGTGCTTTTCCGTCGTCTCGGCTCAAATCGTTTCACGTGAAGGAACCGATCGACCTCCTGCTCTGATCCACGTTCACACACCAGCGCACGGACACTGGGGCGAGGACGGGTCAGATTCTGCCCGGGGACAGAAGGACAGAATCCGTCTGTGGGAGCAGGAATTGTGCAGGTCAGAGGATCAGACTCCGGGCGGAGAGTGGGATTTGAACCACCGAACTCTGGATCCGCGGAGACTCGACCGACTCAGCCACTGTCGCCCCGTTCAAGATGGGAAAGAAAAAGTGTAAATATAAACACCCAGTTTGGTACGAGTCGGCTCTGCGAGGGGCGAGGGGAGTAAGGGAAAAACAAGATGGAAAAATGGGGTAAATGAAGTGATTTAATTAACAGGAACGAACAAGGTAAAGTTTAACCAAAAGGGGAACGAAAATATGAACAGCACAAATTTACAACGTTTAAACAAAAGGGCGACAAAGGCAAAGTGAACAAGAAAACTAAAGATAAAACAGAACTAAACGAACAAACACGAGGTCAGAACTGACATGAGGCTCATAAACACCGAGTCACCACAGAGACAGAAACAAGAGACTAAAACTAAACTAAACTAGACTAAACTAGACTAAACTAAACTTAAAATTAAACTTAAACTTAAACTTAAACTTAAACTTAAACTAAACTAGACTAAACTAAAACTAAACTAAACTAAACTAAACTTAAACTTAAACTTAAACTTAAACTTAAACTAAACTAGACTAAACTAAAACTAAACTAAACTAAACTAAACTTAAACTTAAACTTAAACTTAAACTTAAACTAAACTAGACTAAACTAAAACTAAACTAAACTAAACTAAACTTAAACTTAAACTTAAACTTAAACTTAAACTTAAACTAAACTAGACTAAACTAAACTAAACTTAAACTTAAACTTAAACTTAAACTTAAACTTAAACTAAACTAGACTAAACTAAAACTAAACTAAACTAAACTAAACTTAAACTTAAACTTAAACTTAAACTTAAACTTAAACTTAAACTTAAACTTAAACTAAACTAGACTAAACTAAAACTAAACTAAACTAAACTAAACTTAAACTTAAACTTAAACTTAAACTTAAACTAAACTAGACTAAACTAAAACTAAACTAAACTAAACTAAACTTAAACTTAAACTTAAACTTAAACTTAAACTAAACTAGACTAAACTAAAACTAAACTAAACTAAACTAAACTTAAACTTAAACTTAAACTTAAACTTAAACTTAAACTAAACTAGACTAAACTAAACTAAACTTAAACTTAAACTTAAACTTAAACTTAAACTTAAACTAAACTAGACTAAACTAAAACTAAACTAAACTAAACTAAACTTAAACTTAAACTTAAACTTAAACTTAAACTTAAACTAAACTAGACTAAACTAAAACTAAACTAAACTAAACTAAACTTAAACTTAAACTTAAACTTAAACTTAAACTAAACTAGACTAAACTAAAACTAAACTAAACTAAACTAAACTTAAACTTAAACTTAAACTTAAACTTAAACTAAACTAGACTAAACTAAAACTAAACTAAACTAAACTTAAACTTAAACTTAAACTTAAACTTAAACTTAAACTTAAACTAAACTAGACTAAACTAAACTAAACTAAACTTAAACTTAAACTTAAACTTAAACTTAAACTTAAACTAAAACTAAACTAAACTAAACTTAAACTTAAACTTAAACTTAAACTTAAACTAAACTAGACTAAACTAAAACTAAACTAAACTAAACTAAACTAAACTAAACTAAACTTAAACTTAAACTTAAACTTAAACTTAAACTAAACTAGACTAAACTAAAACTAAACTAAACTAAACTAAACTTAAACTTAAACTTAAACTTAAACTTAAACTAAACTAGACTAAACTAAAACTAAACTAAACTAAACTTAAACTTAAACTTAAACTTAAACTTAAACTTAAACTAAACTAAACTAAACTAAACTAAACTAGACTAAACTAAACTAAACTAAACTAAACTAAACTTAAACTTAAACTAGACTAGACTAGACTAGACTAAACTAGACTAAACTAAACTTAAACTAAACTAAACTAAGCTTAAACTAGACTAAACTAGACTAGACTAGACTAGACTAAACTAAACTAAACTAAACTAAACTTAAACTAAACTAAACTAAACTAAACTAAACTAGACTAAACTAAACTAAACTAAACTAAACTAAACTTAAACTTAAACTAGACTAGACTAGACTAGACTAGACTAAACTAGACTAAACTAAACTTAAACTAAACTAAACTAAGCTTAAACTAGACTAAACTAGACTAGACTAGACTAGACTAAACTAAACTAAACTAAACTAAACTTAAACTAAACTAAACTAAACTAAACTAAACTAAACTAAACTAAACTAAAACTAAACTAAACTAAACTAAACTAAAATTAAACTTAAACTAGACTAGACTAGACTAGACTAAACTAGACTAAACTAAACTAAACTAGACTAGACTAAACTAAACTAAACTTAAACTAAACTAAACTAAACTAAACTTAAACTTAAACTTAAACTTAAACTAGACTAGACTAGACTAGACTAAACTAAACTTAAACTAAACTAAACTAAGCTTAAACTAGACTAAACTAAACTAAACTAAACTAAACTTAAACTTAAACTAGACTAGACTAGACTAAACTAGACTAAACTAAACTTAAACTAAACTAAACTAAACTAAGCTTAAACTAGACTAAACTAGACTAGACTAGACTAGACTAGACTAGACTAAACTTAAACTAAACTAAACTAAACTAAACTAAACTAAACTTAAACTTAAACTTAAACTTAAACTAGACTAAACTAGACTAGACTAGACTAGATTAAACTAGACTAAACTAAACTAAACTAAACTAAACTAAACTAAACTAAACTAAACTAAACTAAACTAAACTAAACTAAACTAAAAACTAGACTAAACTAGACTAGACTAAACTAGACTAGACTAGACTAAACTTAAAATAAACTAAACTAAACTTAAACTAGACTAAACTAGACTAAACTAGACTAGACTAAACTAGACTAAACTAAACTTAAACTAAACTAAACTAAACTAAACTTAAACTAGACTAAACTAGACTAGACTAAACTAGACTAGACTAAACTAGACTAAACTAGACTAGACTAGACTAAACTAGACTAGACTAGACTAAACTAGACTAAACTAAACTTAAACTAAACTAAACTTAAACTAGACTAAAATAAACTAAACTAAACTAAACTAGACTAAACTAGACTAAACTAAACTTAAACTAAACTAAACTAAACTTAAACTAGACTAAAATAAACTAAACTAAACTAGACTAGACTAGACTAGACTAAACTAAACTTAAACTAAACTAAACTAAACTAAACTTAAACTAGACTAAACTAAACTAAACTAGACTAGACTAGACTAGACTAGACTAGACTAGACTAGACTAGACTAGACTAGACTAAACTAGACTAAACTAGACTAAACTAAACTAGACTAGACTAGACTAGACTAAACTAGACTAAACTAAACTCAAACTCAAACTCAAACTAAACTAAACTAAACTAAACTAAACTTAAACTAAACTAAACTTAAACTAAACTAAACTTAAACTAGACTAAACTTAAACTAGACTAGACTAAACTTAAACTAGACTAGACTAGACTAGACTAGACTAGACTAGACTAGACTAGACTAGACTAGACTAGACTAGACTAGACTAAACTAGACTAGACTAGACTAGACTAGACTAAACTAGACTAAACTAAACTAAACTAGACTAAACTAGACTAAACTAGACTAAACTAAACTAGACTAGACTAGACTAGACTAGACTAAACTAAACTAGACTAATCTAAACTAAACTAAACTAGACTAAACTAGACTAAACTAAACTAAACTAGACTAAACTAAACTTAAACTAAACTAAACTAAACTTAAACTAGACTAAAATAAACTAAACTAAACTAAACTAAACTAGACTAAACTAAACTAAACTAGACTAGACTAGACTAGACTAGACTAAATTAGACTAGACTAGACTAAACTAAACTAAACTAAACTAAACTAAACTAAACTAGACTAAACTAAACTAAACTAAACTAGACTAAACTAGACTAAACTAAACTAGACTAAACTAAACTAAACTAAACTAGACTAAACTAGACTAAACTAGACTAAACTAGACTAAACTAAACTAAACTAAACTAAAGTAAACTAAACTAAACTAAACTAGACTAAACTAAACTAAACTAGAGCGTCGTTCACAGGTCGAACACACACAGACACTAAAACACAAAACAGCCCAAAGTCTCTCAGACCTGAACAGGTGAAGCAGATCGACTTAAACAGGGGGCGGAGTCCACAGGGGGCGGAGTCCACAGGGGGCGGAGTCCACAGGGGGCGGAGTCCACAGGGGGCGGAGTCCACAGGGCACAAAACAAACTCCAGTCAGGCTAAAATGACCTGGATTAAGAAACTTCTACCAGGATTTGAGTAAATTTCACTTGACGAGTAAAATTACCGGCAGTGGAACAAGACTTTTTGCACATAAAATAAGGAATAAAATCAAATGTTGCTTGAATTAAGAAAAAAACACTTGTTCCACTGGCAGATCATTTTACTCGTTAAGGTAAATCGACTCAAATAAAGTAAAAGGTTCTTAATTTAAGTCATTTAAACCGACCTGGATGTTGTTTTTCCACGGTGAGGTGGGCGTGGCCGAGCGTTGAAGTGCTGCACTAATCAGGGCTCAGCAGGAATCCAGGGAACAGAAAAAGAAATTAAAACACAAAACAAACCAAAGAACTGGAGCCTGAGGCCGTAACTCCAGAACATATTGGAGTAAACAGCTGCCGGGAGGTGGAGGTGAGGGCGTGAGGCCGGGTTACACCAGGACACAGCGGTGAGACGGAACCAGAGCTCCGAGGAACCGAACCGAGTCTGGAGGACGAGAGGCTCAGAGGAAGCGGGAACGATCCGGTCGATCTCCAAACACACCCGGAGCTCGGACGTAACTGCACCTCACGGCCACGGGCGAAACGAGCAAATGTTCCTCCAGCAATCGCCACAAACCATCAACAATTTAGAGCAGGGGTGTCAAACTCACTTTGGTCCGGGGGCCGTATGCAACCTACTTTGATCCCAAAAGGGCCGGATCAGAAAACTCAGTTCTCTCTTCAAGTTATTGTATTTTTCTCCGTGTCTCGTAGTGGTGTTTAAGATTATATTCCTCGAGCAACGCCACTTGTTCCAAACACACTGAGCACAGATTTCCCATTCACCTCTGTCAACAAATAAGAATTAGACTATTTTTCTTGGGAAATCCTGAACTCAGCATCTGCTTTTCTCATTTTTTGACATTTTGCTGATGAGGGTCACGGTCGACAGTCAAAACGATCGTCCTTTAAGAGCGTTTGGAAAGAGGAAAGTCTTCATTTGTGCTGCTCTGGTGGGAGTCGCAACGTACAGAAACGCCGGAGACGCTGCTATGCTAAACGGTGCAGAAAATTAACAGAAAAATCAGAAAATTTTAAGTATTTTAATAGAAAAATCAGCCGAGGGCCAGATTAAAGGTCTTGGAGGGCCGGATCTGGCCCCCGGGCCGCATGTTTGACACATGTGATTTAGAGGAAAAACAAACCCATTCAGAACTGACCTAATACAAACCTATTCATGTGTAATTACCCGGTTATTTAGGCGGGATGAGGCGTTACTGTCCCGGGTTTCCTCTGCAGAGCTGAGCCATAACAGAGAAAAGTGTAAAGTCACACTGTGGAACATGACCTGATCAAACTCACACCTACAAAAACTACGTCCACAGTTTGTGCTGCAAAAAGTTTCGTTTGTGTGATTCTGGTTCTTCAGATATTAAGAGTTTTATTTTGGGCTGTTTTGTGCCGTGACAATTTTCCACAATATTCATTCGTGTGAGTTTATTTCTAAAATTCCAAACTCCACAAAACGAGTGTCTTTAGTCATTTGCTTTTGATTCAGATTTTATATAAACACACAGACTTTTCCTCAGCCTCAGGTCGTTTCTCTTCACTAGTTTTGTGGAGTTTGTCTCCGTCAGCTGAGCGGAAACGACGTCCTGTAATTACCACAGAAATAATAATGAATAATTTTAGAAATAAACTCACACAAATAAAACTGTCACAGCACAAAACAGCACAAACCAAAAACGTTTGACATCATTTTCTTCCTGTTTTGAGGCTGTTTCACATTCTGAGGTTCTGGACGACGTCATCGACCGAAATAAAACTGAAAATCTGAAGAACCAGAATCACACAACTTCACTGAACTTCCTGCAGCACAAACGACTGAGTGTTTGTAGGTTTGAGTTCGATGAGGCGACTTCACGCAGGTCGGAACATGTCGAGGCAAAGCAAAATCATCATCATCACTGGAGACAAGAAGGTGACAGGCAGATTTCCCCAGTAGAAAAGTGACGTAGTGCATCTTTAACACTGCGTGGACGTTCAGAGACTCTTCACCTGCACATGTGAGGAGAGGCTCTGGGTTTTGGTTTGGGACATTCTTTCCCTGTTGCCTCAGAGCTTTTATTTATTATGTTTGAGGCTCCAGGGCATCTGACTCTGGGATGGGCTGAGGAGGAGGAGGAGGAGGAGGAGGCTCTGAGCGGGGAGCAGGCCAGAGCGGGGAGCAACTTTTATATGTTTAAAGACGACATACTGAGCTTGTGTTTGTGATAATCTATGACCCTCGTCGTTTTGTTATAATCTGCACTTTTTAACACTCGAACACCTACGACATCGTCCACGACTCTGAGGAACATGTTTCTATAACCGCAGAACTTTGTAAGTGTAAAAGACACAAACGTCCTTTTCCCCTCTGAAAGTGCAGACATAGAGGTTTCCGTACATTTCTGCGGCTTTATCCTACGTCACACTCACGCTGTGTGATGACGGGAGCAAAACGAGTGTCCAACAGGAACTTTGTTTTCCCCAAACTCATGCGCTCCGTCCATTTTGATGGAGCCAAACTTTGCCAAAGAGTGAAGTGAGTCAAGATGGTCGACTCCTCTGACTGTGTGTGTTTATAACGAGGGAAAAAGTCGCTCTAAGTGGAGTTAATTCTCACACACATGGAAAATGACACATCTTGGTGTGTGTAATTGTGCATCTCTTTCTATTTTTATTTAAAGGTTTATTTCAGTCCAAATGAACAAATCCAAATGTAATTTCCACCCTGGAAATGCAGAAGTGCTGTGGCTCTGGCCCTGGACCTGACAGGAGCTGTTTCCAGGACTGGACCAGGAAAGTCATGGAGCCACTGCACTTTTTTTGTTTTTAGGGCAATAAGGAGATTTTTAATTTACTTACAGACTTGAGATTTTGCATTTTTGTAGCTCAGGCCCTAAATTAAGCATTTTTATGTCCAAAAATTTGTTTCTACATGTTTGCTGTGGGTTTTGCATAAAAGAGTGAATTTTATTTCTATTTCTGGTCCTGTAGCTTTTCTCACAGCCTCATGACACAACTACAGCAGCAGATTGTGAAATAACAGGTTGGACTGAACAAAAGGAGGTAGAACACTTCATTAGGGGGAAAAGGGGCAGTTTGAAAAGCACAATTAAGAACAAAAATCCAGACGAGGAGAAAAGTACTAAAACTGCCCTGAGGTCTTTGGGGGTTAAATCAGAATATTCATCTAAATCCACTTGTGTGTTCGTACTGGGAGCCGTAGGACGACAGCGCCACCTGCTGTTCCACTTCCTCACAGCAGTTCCTCAGGTGTGACAGAGCTGATCTGCCCCCTCGTCCTGATTCACAGTGTGGGGCGAGAGATTCTGCCTCTGGATGAGTTCCTGATCCAACACATCCAACATGTTTTCAATCTGAATTAATAGTTCTAAATTAAATTGTTCGGAATTAAAATATATAATTAAAATAACACGTTAAATCGTCTTTCTTTACTTTCATCGACTTTTTACGCAGTCGTTCTGATGATAATGAAACAGCAGAGAATATTACTACTACTACTATTTCTACTACTACTACTACTACTACTGCTACTACTACTACTACTACTACTACTACTACTACAACTACTAATACTATTTCTACTACTACTGCTACTGCTACTACTACTAATACTATTTCTACTGCTACTGCTACTACTACTGCTACTACTACTACTACTGCTACTGCTACTACTACTGCTACTACTACTACTACTGCTACTGCTACTACTACTAATACTACTAATACTATTTCACCATCACTACCACTACCACTGCCACTAATACCACTACCACTACTATTTCACTACCACTACCACTACCACTACCACTACCGCTACCACTACCATCCACTAATACCATTTCATCACTACCACTACCACCACTACTACTGCTACCACTGCCACTACCACTATTTCCCACTGCCACTAATACCACTACCACTACCACTATTTCACTACCACCACTACTACCACTACTGCTACTACCACTATTTCACTACCACCACCACTACTACTACTACTACTGATACCACTACCACTACCACTAATACCATTTCACCACCATCATCACTACTACTACTACTACTGCTACTACTACTACTACTACTACTAATACTATTTCTACTGCTACTACTACTGCTACTACTACTATTTCTACTGCTACTAATACTACTACTACTACTATTTCTACTACTACTACTACTACTACTGCTACTACTACTATTTCTACTACTACTACTACTACTACTGCTACTACTACTACTACTACTAATACTATTTCTACTACTACTACTACTGCTACTACTACTACTACTACTAATACTATTTCTACTACTACTACTACTACTACTACTATTTCTACTACTACTGTTAATGCTGCTACTGCTACTATAACTATTTCCACTGCTGCTCTTTTCTGTCTTTTTCCTCTTTTCTGTCTTTTTCCTCTTTTCTGTCTTTTTCCTGTAACATTCTCAGAGTAAAACATGTTGTGCACAGATGTAGTTTTGGCTTCGGGATCAGAGTTCTGGAGCTTCTGGAGCTTCTGGAGCTTCTGGAGCTTCTGGAGCTTCTGGAGCTTCTGGAGCTTCTGGAGGTTTGGTTAGAGTCAGACCCGAGGCCGTCGCTCTGGGACGAGCCGTTACTCCTCCTCCTGCTCCTGGAGTTTATGCTTCAGTGATTTAAAGGATCGCAGCGATATTTTAGAACTGTTCACGTAATAGTGTAAAGAAGAGTTGGCATGAATTTTTCACACGTAGAACTTTATGGCCCATAACTTATTGAGAACGTTTGATATTTGATATTTCTGATTTAATTATAGCCCATAATTTTCTGGCTTGTGATTAAGTCTGAAAGGGGCGGAGTCAGTGAAGAGTCGACCAGGGCGGGAAGAGCAGAAAAGAATCACACTTTGCAGCTCCCGTCAACTTTACCGGGGCTGTGACGCTGAACCAAAGAACTGCAGTATTGTTAGACTTTAATCTGAGCATTAACCAACAGTTTTTAGTCAGCAACTTTTATGTTCACTGCAAATTTCTCTGATCTGGCCAAGATTTTCAGGTTCTTCATCTTGTTTTCAGATTTATTCTCGACTTACTCGTTCAGAGACGCTTCCTTCCCTCCTTCTCGTCTAGAGGTCGTTTATTTGAAGAGAACTTGTCCAGTAAATGATCTCACTGCAGAACAGATCATTTCACTACTTTTAAGTCATTTTATTTGTATAGATTTAAGTGTTTAGATCTTAAATCTCGGCTTTTGTGCCGTGTGGGTCGGTCTCGGGCTGGTCTGGAGGTCGGGTTGAGTTTAGCGGCGCTTCGAGAAGGGAATGCTGTTATTTTTCAGTCTTTCATTTGTTAATTTTTTCTTCTTTTTCGTCCTTTTTCTTCATTTGCTTGTTCTTTTTTCTGTTCTTTTTAATTTGTTCATTTGTTTTTTCTTTTTTGTCCTTTCTTTCCTTCGTTTATTTGTTATTTCTTTCTTTTATTTTTTGGTCTTTCTTTAATTCTTCTGTTCTTTTTCACTCATTTGTTCTTTCTTTTTCATCTTTTCTTTCCTTTGCTTTTTCTTTCTTCTATTCTTTTTTTGTTCTTTCTTACTTTTGTTTGTTCTTTCGTTAGTTCTTTCTTTTATGTTCTTTCGTTCATGTTCCATCTCCATCTCTCTGGACCAGATTTATTCCAATATAAAACTGTGAATCTGCCACTTTTTCCTCTAAAAATGCTTCACAGACTTAATCCACAGAATGAAGATGTAAAAGTGCTTAGAACAGTTATTTCTTCATGTCGTCTGCACTGAAACGGAGCAAAGGATCATGGTCTATGTAGTTCCCTCTGTTTAATAAATGATTCTGATTCTTCTGATTCTGATTCTGTTTTTTTTAGCTATTTCTGCATCAGAACTGTTCATTTAAGCAAAGACACTTGGGATTCGATATATTGTGACGCTCCACGATATTATTGTGAGACCTTTGACGATACGATATCACCAGATTTAGGTTATTGGGTTAAGTGACTCTGGAAGTTGTGGCATAGTTGGGGGATCCGGAGCAGAAAACACCCCAGTGAAGTGTGCATCTGTTTGGCGTCGGATATTAGGACATGGGCTGAGTTAGGCTGGGGTGTTGACCAGACCAAAGTTCATAAAGCCGGAATAGCGTCTGCCGTTTGGGAATCGTTATGTCAGAGAACGGGAGCATGGCGCGTGAGATTACCCCAGTAAAGAGTGCGACAGGGTGGGATAGGATATGGGCTGGTCTGGGGGTGCGTCTGGATATTGGCCTGAGTTAATTGGAGCTTGGACCAGGTAATACCCCAGTTAAGAGTGCAATACATTTGGGATGAAGTGAACACAGATCCGGGTTTGGCTCTGGAAGTTGTGTTGTAGTAGGGAAATCCAGAGCAGGGAAGATTGCATAAGCTTTGGATGGGAGTCATTTTGGAGGTTTAGTCAGAAAAAGGGGGGACCCCGGAGCAGGGAACACCCCAGACTTGAACTCATCAGGGTTGGAGAGGATATGGGCCGAGTCTGGGGGCTGGTCTGGAAGTTCTTGTCAGAGTAGGGAACACCCCAGTCAGGATTGCGTAACTGCGGGATAGAGAGTGTCCAGGATTGGGAGTCGTTCTGGGGGTTGCGTCAGAGAAGGGGGACCCCGAGCGACGATTACCCCAGCGTAGTGTGGACAAGAGCCGGGCTGGGAGATGGGGGTGGATCTGGAAGCCGAAAGTCGTGTCGTAGGAGGGTGATTCCGAGCAGGAAACACCCCGGTCAGGAGCTCTTCGCGGTGGGATAGGACGTGGGCCGGTGCGGGGGTGGGTCTGGAGCTCGTTTCGCAGAAGGGGCCCTTGAAACAGGATCCGAGAGCGAACACGACTGGGATAAAATGTGCGCAGAACGGAGGCCGGCTCGTAGTAGCACAGGACGGGGAACACCGCAGTGGAGGTTGCATAAGCGCGGGGTAAAAAGCGTCCAGGACGGGGAGTCGCTCCGGAGGTTGGGTCAGAGAAGGGGGACCCCGGAGCAGGGAACACCCCAGACTCGAGCGCATCGGGGTGGGGGAGGATACGGGCCGAGTCTGCGAGTTTGTGTCAGGGAAAGGGGGGGGGGGGTGGTGGCTCGGAGCAGGGAACACCCCAGCTGAGGGCGCGGTCCTGGGGATATCCCGCTCCCCTCCTCCCCCCTCTGGCTCCGGAGGCAGACGGGACATTCCTCATATGATCTCAATCACACACACACATGGAGGAGGAGGAGGAGGAAAAAGGAACAGTTTCATCGCGTTCTATAAATAAAGACGTCTCTGTTCTCGATCTGCAGTATTTTCCATGTGAAGCGAGGCCAGTTCTTCTGCTTCTCTTTTACGAGCAGCGGCTTGAGGGGCTCGCGGGCCCGGAGCCGGCGTTCGGGAGGAAAGATAACCGTGGAATCTGGCATTGGCAAAGCTCTGGAAGTTTCACGGCGCAGTGAACTCACCGTCTGTGAACGTAAAGGGGATGCCCAGATACGCTGTTAAACACTATTAGAACGTGCACTGGAATGAGAAACTCTTTCAGGCAACTTTACCGCGGGGTGTGACGCTAAATGAAAGAACTACAGTATCGTGAGACTTTAATTTGAGCATTAACAAACAGTTTTTAGTTCGTAACTCTTTGTGTTCACTGCAAATTTCTCTGATCTGAACAAGATTTTGTAACTTATGTCAGGTTCTTCAGATTTATTATCGACTTATTAGTTCTGAGACGCTTCATTCTCGTCTAGAGGTCGTTTATTTGAAGAGAACTTGTCCAGTAAAATGATCTCGCTGCAGGAACAGATCATTTCTCTACTTTTAAGCCATTTTCTGACCGATTTAAGTGTTTAGATCTTTGGGCCAAGCTTCTTTGCAGTGTTGAAATTCAAAGTCTTAAACAGAACCATGAACGCTCGTACTGACCACAGGCTCCTGAAAATGAGTTGTTTAAATCCATTTTGTATTTTTTCTTGAGTTTTTAGACTATATTGCAAAAGTTTTTGTCTGTGTTCCCAATAGAAAGTTAAAATCATACTTTGGAACAGGGTCCGTGCACCTTTGGTTCTTTTGAATTTCAATAAAGAACGAAAAACAATAAAGTGGGAAAACAGTTTGTTATTTAATTATTCTGTTTTAGAGTCAAACAAAACAAAAAAACAGATTTCGACCTCTATTTCCAATATTTAATTTAAAGTTTATTTCAAATTACACCAATCAAAAACAGTCTTGTGCCTAATATCTTCGTCTCTCTGGTTTATCTGAAGTTCTGCTGGTGAAGAACTCACCTGAAAAATCGTGTCAGTTTCGTGGACAAACGTGTTTCTTCTTTTACTTTGGCGTCTGAGAAAGTAAATGTTGAACTCAGGACGAGAAACAGAAGCAGCGAGAAACTCTCCAGTGTTCAGTGACTCCACAGAACCAGAATAAAAATGAAAAATAAAATAAAATTGAAACAGGGCCCGAGGTCTGGTTTTTAATCGGTGTTATCTGAAATAAAGTTTAAATTAAGTATTGGAAATAGGTTGAAACCTGTTTTTTTGTTTGATGCTAAAACTGAATAATGAAATAACAAACTGTTTTCCATTGTTTTTTGTTCTTAATTGAAATTCAAAAGAACCAATGGTACATGGATAGTAAGTAAGTAAGTGTTTATTTATATAGCTCTTTTCACAGACAGATGTCACAAAGACGCTATACAGAGGATTATTTACAGAGCATCTTCATTCACTCCAGACCCGGTGGTGTAAACTACTGTTGTAGCCACAGTTGCCCTGGGACAGACTGACGGAGGCGCGGCTGCCAGGTCAACCAGCGCCAACGGCCCCTCCGACCACCACCAACACTCACTCACACCTACAGTGCATGTTTTGGGTTGATGAGCTATGTCGTAGTGTGGAATATTATAGCAAGATGACCGATGTTTCCATGGAAACAGGCTTCTCCGGGCCAAGTAGGACTCATGTTTTTGGGCAACAAGCACAAGCAAAATGAAAAATATGGTTTGTGTCAGACTGGGGAGCTCCTCTGTCGGGTTGTGTCGGGTTCTATCGGGGTTGTGTCTGGTTGAGCGGGTCATGTGATGTGGGGTCATGTGATGTGGGGTCATGTGATGTGGGGTCATGTGATGTGGGGTCACGCGCTGCCTGCTGTTTGGCCTTCAGTGTTCAGTGTTCGGTCTGAGTCATTCTCTTTCATCAGCTCCACAAACTCTTCAGATCTAAAATATAAAGACTTCACCAAATACTGAGGTCTGAGGTACTGAACATAAGTGTAGAACAAAAGAGTTCTATACTGTATTTATGTATATGTGTATGTATTTTTCTCATTTATTTATTTGAAAGGGACAATGTACATTAATCAACATCAAACAATGTAAATGCACCCGAGTTAGCAGAATTAGGCTAATTTTCATCGGTCGTCCCTTTGCCAGTTGTAAAAAGGAAACCTTAAAACACAAAATGAAGACGGCAACAACAAGACACATACAAATAGCATACATTCCATATATTGCAGGTTAAATGTATGTAGTGCCTACATACA
Source organism: Odontamblyopus lacepedii (assembly GCA_034769755.1). NCBI lineage: Eukaryota > Metazoa > Chordata > Actinopteri > Gobiiformes > Gobiidae > Odontamblyopus > Odontamblyopus lacepedii. The sequence continues at coordinate 1,844,696 of CM068348.1, forward strand.
TATATGTATGTTTGCACCGCTCAACAACAACAGTAAAATGAGTCTGTTCAGACAAACATGGTACATGCCACATATGCGTATGTGTCATGTACCATGAGGTCTGAACAGCTCTAATGGAGCAGTGCTGGTTAGATCTGAGCCATTTTTAAGGTGTTACACATAGGAGATTCTCTTATTGTGTGAGGGACGTTGTTCCAGATGTTACAGCCTCTGACTGAGAGGACTGACTGTGCAAAGGTGGTTCATCTATAAGGAACCTCACAATCACAATGTGTATGTATAACGCATTTCTCACCTTCCACGGT